>CATIWM010015594.1:0-13474 GCA_949671775.1 Mallotus repandus | reverse complement strand
AAGTTAATGCGAGAAAATTTTTGCAGCATTTCGGTATGAATAAATGCCTCCCAAAAAAAATTCTCAAATGTTTAATAGAGTTTAAAAACTAATTTAGTATAAGTTATCCACAAAGCCCAACATAAATATCCATTAATCTTTGTTTTTACAACAATTAACAACAACAACAACAACAACAACAACAACAATAATAATAATACTCCTAAGTTATATTTCTAAGAAAAGCATTTTTTTAAATTAAAAAAAATTCGTATAAATTTCTCAATTCAAGTAGTATTCATAAACACTAAAAATAGCTAGAAAACAAATATTTATAAACACTAAAAATAGTTAGGAAACAATTATCAAATTTACTTCTGTAATATTAAAATACAAATTTCGCAATTTACTCTTTCAATTAAATTCTTAACTAAACCTTAAGCTTGAGAGTTAAAACAAACTAAATTAATTACTTTAGTTCAATCTATAATAAATATTCAAATCTCTAAACTTGCAATTGCAATTCTATAATCAAAAATTAATTTAAGATTAAAGAGAAAGTTGACCCAAACAAATGATGAAATTAAAATACCCAAGTGCTAGCAATCCTAGTTCTTGCAATGAATTTATAAAAACCAAAGAGATAGAGAATGAAACCTTGACATTCATTTTGAGGATATTTAGGCTTGAAGAAATAAAACCCATATTGTTCTTCACGACACCACACCGACTGCTTTCTTTCTTTTCTTTTCTTTTTTGTTTTTGTTTGTTCTTATCTTATCTTTTGTTCAACCAATCAAATGTTTCCATAAAGTTAATTCTAGAAAAAAAATCTAAATCTAATCAATTATCTATATCCATACTTATTCATTTATTATTATTATTTTAATGCAAGTGCACATGCGCAAATGTCTATGGATGTTATAACTCTCTCCTCCTAAAAGAAAATTTTGCCCTTGAAATTTTGGATACCTTGATAGGAGAAAAGATAAGGGCACTGAGCACACATATCCTTTTCCCTCTCCCATGTGGCTTCTTCTTTAGAGTGATTCCGCCATAAGAATTTCACTAAAGGAATCACCTTGTTCCTCAATACCTTTTCTTCTCTTATGATGATCTCTACCGGTTCTTCATCACAAGTTAAGTCATCTCTTATTTCTATAAGTTGCCTTTGAAGGATATGGGATGGATCACTTCTATATCTACTTAGCATAGAAACATGGAAGTCATCATGGATCTTGGACAATTTTGGTGGTAAAGCTAATCTATAAGTGACAGGCCCAATCCTCTTTATAATTTCATATGGCCCAATATATTATGGACTTAACTTTTCACGTTTTCCAAAATGCACAACACCCTTCCATGGAGAAATTTTTAGAAAGACCTTTTCTCCAACTGCATTCTCAATCTCTTTCCATTTTAAATATGCATAACTCTTTTGTTTATCCTTAGCTGCCTTCCACCAACTTCTAATCAATTATATCTTATCTATAGTCATTTGTATAATCTATGGACCTACTAGCTTCCTTTCTCCTACTTCATCCCAACACACTAGAGTCCTACACCTTCTCCCATATAACACTTTATATGGTGCCATTCCAAAACTAGTATGAAAGCTATTACTATATGCAAATTCCATCAAAGGTACATGTTTATCCCAACTTCCTTTGAACTCCATTACATATGCTCTAAGCATATCCTCCAAAGTTTGAATAGTTTTTTTGGATTGCCCATCAGTTTGGGGATGAAAAGTAGTACTAAACTTTAACTTAGTACCCATAGCATGTTACAACGTAGGCCAAAACCTTAATGTACAACATGGGTCTCTATCAGACACTATAGAAATTAGAGAACTATGAAGTCTTACCACCTCTCTCACATAAATTTCTGCTAATTTATCTAAAGAATAATTCATCTTTATTAGTCGAAAATGAGTAGACTTAGTTAACCTATCCATGACTACCCATACGGAATCATTCCCTGTTGAGTCCTGATGGGTGTCGAATCCAACAAAAATAAAATTCTACTCTATAAATAAATATTTGTAGCAAAGTTTGAGTAGAGCCATTTCCCAAGAGATTGATCAAATTATTGAATCTGAATTTTGCTTTTGAAATAAGAAAAACAAGGAGGGGATTTTTGTTTATGGAAAAATAAAATAAAATTAAAACAAATAAATCAAAAAGTAGAAAATTAAAAAGAGTAAATCAAATATTAAAAACTTCTAATCAAAGGAAGATCTTGGTTATGATTCATTCAAATTGATCATAAAAGACAATTAGATAAATTCCTACTTCTTCAAATAAATTGGTTATGAACACTAACAAGCTCTAGTATTCTGCTCTTCCTTAATATTAATTTAAAAGAGATAAGATCACCTCATAAATCTTATTTCTCAACAACCACTAAACAAGCTCTTAGGATTTAATTGAGAAATAGCATTAAGAATTAGAAAAGCTACCAATTCCAATCAATAATACACAAGCTCGATTATTTAAATTGGACCAAATAAATTCACCTACACTAACCTCAAAGATTCAATTCAATAAGCGTGTAGATTTGCTACTTTGCCAAATTAAATAAACAATTACTGATTTACCAATTCAACTAGCAATATTCATTCAATCAAAATCAGACGTCAAAAATCTTAATTGAACAAAATAACATTAAGCATAGAAAATATTCAGATATTTGAGAAGAGAAAATAATGAAAACAAATTGTCACAACCGTTTATGAATCATACCTTGATACCCTTAACTAGAAAAGAAAACTTAGCCACACATGGCTTACAAAAACTTTCAATTAAAAAATAAAGAAAAACTGAATTAAAATGATAAAGATATGATGTCCCTCTCCTTCATATCAAACCTCTTTTATATAGAACCTAGCCTAAAAATAATCGTCTTAATTAGGAACTCTTCAGAGGTCGAATTTTGCTGCCAAAATGGGGTAGTCATTAGTTAAATTAATTTCCAATAACAACAGTCCCTACAATTTCCGCGCAAGCATCCGTGGGCACGCTTAAATTCGATTTCCTACTGAAAATATAGCCCAGATTGTACTTTGACTTTCAGCTTCAATTCTTGACTTTAAAATTCCAATTTTGGTTTCTCTTTCCGAATTAGCATGATTTCCTACCAAAAGATCAAATAGGAATTAAATTGAATATTTATTTTACTAATTAAGCACAAAATTAGGAATTTATTAGAAAAAAGAATAGGAATATTTTGCTTCATCAGCAAACTCAACTCGTGAAACTCGCAAACAAACTTGAGAAAGAGCTCGCGAGCTGACTAGTGTGGACACCCTCGGTTTGATCAGTCTGCAACGAAATCCCGGTGATGAGGTAGAATGAATTTTGAATGCAAAAGAAACTCAAAACCTTTTTTAGAATGGACTCGAAATCCTAAAATATCAACTTTAAACCCCAAAATACCTAGTTGGGCCTAATACACTAAAAGCCTAGCCCATAAAGCCTGTTGGCCCAAAGGCCTAACCAAAGTCTGGGGTCGAAGAGGTGTTCGCCTCATCGAAGAGGCGATGCCTCTTTGCCTAAAACATCGGTGAGGCGACGCCTTTTTAAAGAGGTGACTCCTCTTCGTAGTCGACCTATGCAACATTAAATGCAATTTTTGGCTACATTGCACAAGTGTGTGGGCCCACATATCAGTGACCTTAAGATATGTGCGTGAAAATAGGACTTTACAGGCAAAAAAAAAAGGGTTAGAAAAGGTGCACATGATTAGGAATGAAAAGTGGATGTCTTGTCTTGGCTTGGGAATTGGAAAAGAAAATAGGATAGAGGCTTAAAAAGGAAGGTTTAGCTGGTTTAGGAGAGAGTTTCTAAAAAAAAGGACGTTTTTTGAGAGAAAAGGGAGAAAGAAGAGAAGAACAAAGAGTTTTAGCTTAAAAAGTTCATCTTCTTAAGAAGGAAGAAGTATCTCTTACATTCACAAGGATTTGAATCAACAAACTAGTCTCTGAAGGTTTAGTTAGGAGCTTCAAACATGTTTAAATCAGTAAGAGTTCTTATTTTCAAGCTTTAAGTTCTTGATTTTATAGAAAACTATATTTCTTAATTTTCTTGCTTGTTTTGTGTTTATTGTTCATTTGATGTTATGTTCATGGTATGATTATGTAAATTATTGAACACTAGTCGTAAACTTTCACCTATTTGCATCTAGTTTAAAATTACTTTAAGATTTAAGCTACTGTAAATTGTTGTTGTCTCTGTTGAAGAGGCGAGACGTTGCTCCTTCATATTGAGGCGACATCTCATTGAAGAGGCACCGCCGCACCACCAGGACTGTGCTTGAATTGAATCCCCATGCCTATTTTGTGTAATTTGTGCCTCTTATGTATCTATTTCATGTTGTATTCCTGTATTCCAATCTTGTATGCAATTATCATGATAGTTGGTTTAATCAAGATGTTATTTACTTATTTTTAATTGTTTTGTGTTTTACTTGCCATAAGACTAACAAATTGGATTTCTTTTGTAGGATTTTTATGTTTATGGAAGAATAACAACTTGAATTTTGCAGGAATTTTAGGATGATTTTCAAATCGTCCAAGTGTCGATTCCTTAATTAGTTTGAATTTATTTATTCTACTTTCCATTTTATTGCTATTTCAATTGTGTAACGAATTGTAATCCCTATCCCTTCCCCATTTTTTTGAATGTATTTTCGAAAATTATTTGTGAATAATATTGAGTTTATAAGGACTAATGAGCAAATTCGGATTAAAAATGTAAAATGTGGTAATTAATTAGAAATAATTATAATTTGAAAGTTAATAAGGAAATGAATTAATAATTAAAGGTAATAAAATACAAAATACACACGGAGGCCAACCACAAGGTTGGGTGGGCATTCTGAAAGCCCATACCAAGTTTCTGAACCCTTTCTCTGATGACAGCTTCTGGGAACCTTTGTGGAATCTAGTTGTTGTACAGTGTGTCCTGGGTTTCATCTGGATGGTGACTTCATCTCCAATTTGGGCTTCAAGCCTATTTTGTATTTTCTAGTGGGCCCTGAGCTCGCACAGTGTCATGGTCGCCAAACACTTGGGCGTGCGCTAAACCCTGCCACCTACAACTAGTAATTTTTATATATTAACAATTAATTTTAAATATATAATATATAAATTTTTATTCAAAGTAAATGTAAAAAAATTTTAAAATATATTACTATAATAAAATTATTATTTTATTTATTTTATTGAAGATCGGAGCTTCGAGCATCAGAGATGTACCAAGGTATTCCAACTAGGTTGGCACACCCTTAGCATCCACATCATCTGCTTAAAAGCAATCCTTTATTAAAGAATAAAAAGAAGATACAAACGAGTTCAATACAGCCCAACAAGGAAAAAAAACAGGAAGAAAAACACTAATGAAATCGATATGATTCCAAGCTAGAAGAATCATTGACCATTAACTGATGACAATAGGATGGATATGAATTTCACCACTGACGATGCTGAAGAGTGAGACCTAAAGAAGCAAGATTGTTCGCCACTTTATTGCCTCCCCTATAGATATGGGACGCATGATGTTGTATGGATTGGAGCTGAGAAAGACAACATTCCCATGCTGCACGAAGACGCCATGGAACAACAAGGCTATGAGACTAAATGGACTTGACAACAAATATGGAATCAAACTCTATCCAAATTGGAGACAGCCCAAGCTCAAAAGCTTTATCCACTACAATTGTAATAGCAAGAAGCTCCGCCTCAAATGCATAATAGATGCCCATCGGAGTAACGAAGGAAGCAACGACCGAACCATTACTATCATGCAAAATACCACCAGCAGCTGCTCCGAACCACTACTATCATGCAAAATACCACCAGCAGCTGCTCTCCCTGGTGCATCAAGAGCAGCATCGTCCGAATTAATCTTAAACCATCCTATAAAAGGATGAAACCATATGACCGGAAAAGCAACAGGCAGGCGACGGGAGATGCTGGAAATACGAAGCCACTTTAAGATCATTAGATCAGATTGATTGTTATTCATATGTCCTGATTTGAAGTTTTTTGTTGCTTTAATGGATTGATAGATCCTTTGAAGTGAAAATGTGATTGGAATAAATGAGTCCTTAAAAATCATATTATTTCTAGATGCCAAATTTGCCATGATAACTTATCTAATAAATAATTTATTTTAAAATTTTTAATAAACAATTTAATTTATAATTTATATTTTTTAAAATTTCTTTTAACTCATTTAGATTCGTTTAAACTCGTGAATAGTTTGCGAACACTAAATGTCATAAGAGGCTCAATTCGAACTTGATATGATTATAAATGAACCAAATATAAGCTACTTAAAACTCAGCTTCGCTCGACTCGTTTGTGACTTAAACCTTGCCACAAATTATTGTAGATTAACTTTCTTTTTGTCTTTTTCTCTTTGGGTCTCCGCTATATATATATAAATATAATTTTACTTAGATGTAGCAATTTTTTTTAACACAACCAAAAAAATTGGATTAAACTAAATAATATATATTAGAAATCAAAAGCCTACATATATGAGCAGGCTTGAGTTCAACAACGAAGGTAAATAAGACAAGTAAATTTAGAAAGATCTAAATGGCTAAAAATTGTACAAACTGAAATTTGACCTTCACGCTCCATGAGATTGCACAAGCCATCTTATCTCAATTTGGCTTTAATTGAACTCAAGTATTAAAAGAATTTTTTGATCAAGGAATAAGGCAAATTGAAAAAAAAAAACGCATACATTTGTAAACTACATAGGGGAAAAAGAAACGAGGTATCATTTTTCAAGACTAGAGACAATAAGATCTCCTACGAATATCACATACTTTAGTGAACTTTTTCTCCCTCTACCTTCTCCTTCTTCCTCTCGCTTTTCTTCTTCTGATTTTTGTTATATTAGGTGATTTTTGGCCATTTTGTCTCTTTATTTTTTTTGTTATGTAATATATAAATATGGTGGATTTGAGTTTTTGGTTATGTAATATATAAATATGGTGGATTTGAGTTTATATCTCAAATCTTGATGAATAATTTCATAGTTTTATAGTTATATTTTGTGTGGAAGTTTCTTCCATTTGGAGTGCTTTGAAATTATGCTTCAGTTTGATTTCTTCAGCACATCTAAGACATATACAGTGTAGATGGCCGAATTTTTTTTTCTTTTCAGGTGCAATTTTCCTCACTTAAAAAAAATATTAAAAATATTTCAGTGTCCATACTCTCTTGTATAATTCTAAATTTTAACGATAAATGAAATGTCATGTATGTCCAAAAAAAATCTTCTCCATAAATGCCACCAAATCTTATCAAATCCCTTCGTCATTACTATTATCATGAGCATGTTGAAAAAATTTTCTCCATTGGATTCTTCTATAAAGTTTCTTTTTATAAAATAACGTAAGGAAATTAAAGACTTTTCTTATAGATAATTTTTTGAAGGGTGAGATTTAATGATGGTTCTACTATTAACTTAAAAAAAACAAAACTAAATTTAAAATTATTTAAATTCAAATGAAGAAAAGAGGTGAAAAAAATTTCTAAAAAATCTGTTAAAAGTAGGAGTATAATCGAGCCGAATCAAATTTTAACTAGTTCGAACTTGATTCGTTTATAATCGAGTCGATTTCGAGCCGAGCTTGCTATCTCATTTGATGTTCATGAGTTGTTTGCGAGCTTAAACGAGCCTAAAATTTTTTAAAAAAATATAAATTATACATTAAAATTATGCATTAAAAAATAAAAAATATATTATTTATTAAATAAATTATAATATATTTAACAAAAATTATGATTCTATTCTAATAATATATTTTTTAAAATATTTTTACAACATAAATTTATATATTATAAAAATATATAATTAAATTATTAAACATTAAATTTATAAGTCAGCTCACGAACGTCTCATCGAGCTTGTTCACGAGCTTCACAAACCAAATTTTATATAGTTTGAATTTGACTCATTTTATTAAACGAGATTCAATAAACAAACTTGAATGAATCTTTTATCGAACTAAATATCGAGCGGCTCGTGAACGACTTAACTCAGTTACGGCCCTAGTTAAAAGTAGAAAATTTTTTTTATTAAACTAACAAAATATACAAACAAAGAAATGGTACGAGCAAGAAGCCAAAGAAATGCTGCGAGCAAGAAGCCGACAAGAGCTCAAATGATTTAATGCCATTAATTAAGTGTCGGGCTGGAGTTCTGGCCTCTTTATTTTTTCCTTCGAAGTAACAAAAAAATTTTAAAACAATAAAAAATCATAAAAATATTATTTTATTAAAGAAATTAATCTCTGTTCTGATAATATTCACTGATAAAGAAAGCTTACCTTGATTGTTTGTGGAATATTTATCTATAATTTGTTGTACTAATCCAACATTACATGCATGATGAGCTGGGAACTTAGAGAACTTGCATTTTTATTCATTTTTTGTTGATCTAGTATCCTTTTATTGCCAATTTCTACATCAATTTGTTTGATTACTGTCTAGTCCCATGTATCACATGATGTTGGCGTGTATAAAATAAATAATAAAATAATGGATAAAAATTTTTTACGCTTCACTCATTTATTTTTGCATTCTTTCTTTTATTTTTTAAAATTTTAGGTTACATAATTATCTTTAGTTTAGAATGTTTATTTTTTTCATTAACTACTATTCTCAAATTATACTCTTTTTAATTTTTTTTTATCTATTTTTACTATTTAATGTTCTAAATTATAAAACTAATTGTGTCTGAGCTTACATTTTTTTTATTAAAAAATTTAGCATAGTCAATTATTTTTTATAAGCATTCGTTACCTTTTAATTTGTTTAGACAATTACAAAACTTGCACCAATTATAAAAAAAAATAATAAATTTTTTTCACTTTTTATGAACAATTTTTTTAATTTTTACTTTTATGAACAAATTTTATTTTTATTTTTTATCATAATTTTAAAAAGATAATATAATAATAAAATTATTGATTAAAAATATATATTAAAAAAATTTAATAAAAAATCATCATATAAAAAATTGTTGTAATTTTAATTTTTAAAACAAGTGCTATAACATATTAATAATAAAAAAGTAAGAGCTGTATTTTTGTATTAAATAGACTTTTGTAGTATTGTTTAATTGGAGTATTTGTTGGGATATATTTGATCTAAATTACATGTAAATTGATTTTTGCTCTATTCATTGAATTGATGAAGACTTTTTATATGATGAATTATTATTGAATTTTTATAATGATTTTTTAATCACATAATTTGATTTTTAAATTATTTTTAAAAAATGATGATAAAAATAAAAAACAACATTATGTGCATATGATATTTAAAAAAAACTCTTCATAAAAAATAAAAGATCTATTATTTACTATAATTGGTGCAAATTTGACAATCAACATAAGTTAAAAGTTAAAGAGTACCTATAAAAAAAAATTGACTATATTAAGTTTTAAAATATTAAACATCAAACAGTGAATTTGGAAGAAAAATGAAAAAAAAATATGAAAGTTTAATAATTGTGACTAATAAAAGAATAAAAAATTTTAATAGAGGATAATTATGTAATTTATAATTTTTAAAAAATAAAAATAGAGTGCAAAACTCAATAGGTGGAGTGCAAAAATCTCCACCCTAAAATAATTATTAGTACGTGAAAAATGAAACAATAGAATAATGAATAAAAAATATTTTACTATTGGAATAGAAAATTATTTTGAACTACTAATAATACCACCCAAAAACTTACCATACTTTTTCACTCACACTTATTATTATTATTTTTTTGTATTTGATACCTTCGATATCCGGTAGTTATAAGGACTCTGATTATTCTGAAGTCAAACCGAATGAACTTATAAAGGGGCAAAGCTCTCCCAATATTTCTTTTCTCCATACATAAGATTCATTTGTTAAAAACACTGAGTTTTTATAAAAGAAAGAAACGTAGCTCCTGTTATTATCATAGGAGATAAATAATTTATTTTATTTTTATCTCAAAAAACCACCTGATAATATGTGATTATCAAGATAAATTTATTTTATCTTTTCCCTTTATTATTTTTAAATATTTTCTGACCAATCAAATTCAGAAAAAATATTTCTAAAATTAAAAAAATTGCAAAAATCAAGATGGACGCCAATCGAAGAATAAGTGGAATTCTGATTGGAATTACACAATTCTAATATAAAATTTACACATTGGTCCCTTTTTAAAATTTTGTTTATTTACAAATTGACCCATAAAAGAGCATAAAAAATTTATAATTAGGTCCTTAGAACTTTACAGTTAAGCCCTGCGATTTAAGGATCAAAATCTGAAGACTAATTTTAGTTAAATTTTTATCATTGAATCCCCGTCGCATCCATACTCAATTCATCTGAAAATTGGGACCAACGAATGTTGGTACTCACACTTATTTTTTAATTACTCTCACATGCACTACACACCTTACTTTTATTTTGTACAACTCACAGCACACTCATCACTCACAACACACACTTACAATTGCTCTCACTTGTGTTTTTTCTTTTTGGCCAAATGCTCTATTTCACATCTGAACTTTACCCTTTTGACCAATGACACACATCAACTTTCAAATTAACCAATAGCACATTTAAACTTTTATTTAGGACCTATCTCACACATGTAAATATATTTTTTATTCTATTTAACCCATCTATTGCTAGGTTGGACAAGTGCATAATTCAACTTTCCTTCACACACGTGAATTGATCTGTTTTAATGATGTCCATGAGTAAAAAGAAAAAAAATATAAAATGAAATGCATAAAAATAGGGACTAAAACAAACTTTTATAAGGACTAAAATAAATAAAGTTTGAAACTTTTGTTTCAAATACACCATCTTCAACCTCTATCACCATCCCAAGAAACAATATTCTTTTCAGGCATTTTCTTAAACAACTCAAAAGCTTTATTCATCTCTCCTGTTTTTACATAGCCATCCAATATTGTGTTCTAACTAACTGTATCATTCACAGACATTTCATCAAACAACTTCCGAGCTCTGTCCAAATCCCCAACTTTCACCAACCCTCACCAACCCACTAATCATAGAATTCCAAGAAACAATATCTTTCTCAGTCATTTCCTCAAAAAGCTTCACTGTATAATTAACACCCAACAGTCCACACTTCGAGTAACTATCAATTAGTGAATTAGGCACAAACAATTCACCTAAAAATCTAAAATCAAGCAAAACCAAAATCAAACAATAAAAACATAAAATTACAGAACAAATCACAGAATTTGCTCATCATCGATTCAACAAAATCACACCAAACTCTTCTTCTCTCCCACGATTAAACAAAATGAAGGTCCCTTCATGGATGGCCTCCACCTGCTCCACCTTCGCCACTCTTAACTCCACTAGTAAACACCATCCCTCCGACACCATCATCACCTCAATTTACTGGTTATTAATCGCATCAACTAAAAATTCAAAGCTAAACAAAGGCACACTCACCAATTACCCTTAAATTGAGCGACAATAGGATTAGGGAGTCTTAAATCCCACTATTTAAGACCAAACCCACACCCACGGGCCCTCGAGACATCCGGCTCCTTCGGACACTTGTCTAATTAACGAACAAAATGAACCAGAAGGCTCCTTTAGCAAAGTAAGAAAGAGCAAAATCAGACCGACATCATCTTGAATTGAACACTCAACAAGAGACTACTCCCACTGGAGTTGCTTCCCTTTATAAATTAACCTTTGTTCCATAACTGGAATTGAATCTTTCCCGTAGAAGAGGAATTGACAGCAAGGGAGACTAGGTCGTTCAAATTGAAGTCCTCAAAGTCGGGGCGTAATCATCCAATTTTTGTTTGGCTGAGACACGGTGATTATTGTCACAGGTGCAAATGTGGGTGCGGCGGTGGTGAAAGAGAGATGAGTGGGACGATCAACGGTTGGAGATTGAAGTAGAGACACTTGACAGTGGTGGGAACCCACCGTTCCGGTGAAGGAGAGAGCATGTAGTCAAAGCAAAGGTAGAAAGAAGCAAAGGATGCAGAATTAGGATTAGGGATTAGGGAGATTTTTTTAACTTTTTTTTTTCCAATTTACAGTTTTTTTTAGTATAATTGAGGAATGAGTTGGAATCCAACTCAACATTTTGGGTTTTTTTTTATTGATAAAAAGAAATGAATCATAATCCAACTTAGCATTGTGCCATGTCAGATAAAGTTGTGAAAATATGCACTTATTTTTTACTTTTCAGATGTCTAATAGGTCCTAAATAAAAGTTTAAATGTGCTATTGATTAATTTAAAAATTGAGGTGTTTTATGGGTTAAAAGTTCAGGTGTGAAATAGAGCTTTTAGTCTTTCTTTTTCTCACTCAATTACAAACACCACCTACTGTTCTTGTTTGTGTGCAAGCCATCCATGCAACGTCTTCTATTTGTAGTACAATAGTACAAGGAGTAATGAATGCTTTGTCGAAATTTATTGTATCCATGCACGTTGGCCAATTTGTTTCTGAATTTTGCAAGCAAGTTGCCAATTCTTGCTTGCTTTTCAAGCACAAAATCTACCTAGAAGATTTTAGTTGGGTTTGGACAATTAATTTGTGGGACCTATTCACTGCTATATAGAAACATGCTTAAACAGCACATTCAACACCAAAAATTCCTTCAGAAATTTTTTGATGGCTGCTAGTGCAATTCTGGGCGTTTCCTTGGCAGTATTCTTTTTCTCCAGTGATTGATCTCTTCTCTTTATTTTTTATTTTTAGTCTTTTATTTCGTAACTAGCTAGCTAGAGTCTATTTATTTATGGATTTCAATCTCTGTTTTTAGATATATTTTTTTTAAGGTTAATATATTTGTGAATCAAAGCTTTAGAGTTTATCAAATAACTGCTGGGATCACTTATATACGGACTATTTTCGTTTAAGCAATGTGTCAGTTCGGGTTATGGCGTACAAATCTAAGAAAAAACGTTTAAGTGTTATAAAATCATGAATACATCAGTGTGAAAATGTTCAACTAAAAGTTATAATATTAGTCATTTTATTTATGTGCAGATGTGCATGCAGCTATATTTACCTTCAGAAACAACTGCCCATACACAGTATGGCCAGGAGCCCTAACTGGCAGTGGGAGTCCCTTACCCTCAACTGGATTTGAGTTAGCCTCCAAAGCATCATCAACCCTCACCATAGAGCCACCATGGAGTGGCCGCATATGGGTTCGATCCGGTTGCACCACTGACCCTTCAGGAAAGTTCACTTGTGCCACAGCAGACTGTGGGTCTGGCCAAGTCCAGTGTAATGGTGCTGGTGCAATCCCACCTGTCTCCCTTTCACTCTAGCTCCAAACAGTGGAAAAGATTTCTATGACATCAGTCTTGTTGATGGGTTCAACTTGCCTCTTTCAATCACCCCACAAGGAGGCAGCAGCAGTGAGTGCCAGAGTACAAGCTGTTCTGCTAATGTTAACGCTGTTTGTCCTCC
>CATIWM010015581.1:0-47860 GCA_949671775.1 Mallotus repandus | reverse complement strand
TAGTAACAGACGACTTGAAATTTAACGTACTGAATATAACTTAAAACACTAAATTGTTAAAGTTCAAACAATTAAATCTGATGATTTTTTTTTTCAATTTAGATATAGTTTTTGCATTTGATTTCTTCCAATAAAAGACTTTTCCCTCTAGTTGGCTACCTAACAGCACTCAGGAAACAGACTTGACTAGCATGCCAAAATTCTTCTCTTCTTCACCTGTGTATTGTACATAAGTTTAATTTATTGAAAATTTAATCTAAATTCCAACTCATAGTATGTAAGAGAATGTAGTTAATTAAATTGAAAGAATTATCTTTCTTCTTAAAAATTTTCAAAGTACCGAAAAGAAAAATGTGCAAACCCCGCATGCGTTTACCAACACATGTATCAAAAATGTTGGATCAATCCATGTGGTTTTAGTCATAATCAACCAGACCACAAGCTAAACTAAACTAAAGCTAATCCAAGAATTGTCAAACAACCAACAACCATTGAATCATTTGATAGAGAACTATTTTCATTTAAGCAATATTTTAAATTTGAGTTATAGTGAATATAGTCACATTAAATTAGTTATTGAAATTTTTTTATTATTTTTATATATAATTTTATCTACATTGAATCAATTTAATATGAATTTAATACCGATAGTTTAAAAAAAAAAGAATTGTCAAAAGAATCAAAGGGTTTATGATTATTGAAGGCAAGGCCAAATGGTCTAACATTGCCGCACAAGTCTTAAGGCAAGACTTGAAATGGGGGTTTGATTAATTAATTAATTAGTCTTCAAAGACCCACTTACGTCACATTGTAATCTACATTCATCATTGCTTACGTACAACATGTAATTAAGATTTAATTAAAACTAAACAAAATTATGTCTGTATTATAGTTCAGGCACTGTGATCAATTGGTGTGTGTTTCTTTCATTCTGTCACTCTCTGCTATTATGTTTGCTTTAAGCTCTTGGCTTTGGATTGGATTATTAATTTAAAAAAAAAAAAAGGACATTATAAGCTTTCAACTTCCCAATTCAGAATGTTGCAATCAAAGGTTGGTTAGATGGTCAGAATCAAATATTTTATATACATATGAACATTTATATAATGTATAAAACATCATTGATTTGTCCCATATATATATATATATGTGTGTGTGTGTGTTCTTGAAGGGAGTGAATTAATAGAGAATGAAAAGGTATAGAACTTTTGGAAGTAGATAATGAGAAGGGTGCAGTTGCATTATATATAAAAACACATAATTAAGAGTACTACAATCTCCCTCTCTCTCTCTCTCTCTCTCTCACACACACACACACACACACATGACTGGTAGTGAAGAAGAAGAAGATGGACAAGAAGTGAAGTGAATGAGAAAAGAAAGAAAGGAAACAATCATCATTGCTAAAAACCAGATTATTCCCTGGCATGGGCCACCATGATTCCAAAAGAGAAAGTGTCACAGGTCACTACTACACTCTCCCATCCATCAGTTCTCATTTTTTATATTTATATACACAGGCTTAATATATACCAAATCACTTAAATTTAATATGTTTTATCAATTTATTCTCTTTTAACTTATAAATTTGCAATTTTCACATTTCAACTTCTTAAAAAAATGACATCTAAAAAATCTAGATATTTAAATAATTCCTTTAAACTTAATTATAAAAATACTTTTATCTTAAATTAATTATTAAAAGATGTTTATTATCCTTATGGTTATATTTGGATTGAAGTGAATTAGCCAAAATTCTGTAGATTTTGAATGCCAGTAATTTTTTTGAAAAAAAAAATAATTCTGTTGATTTAAAATAGTAATACATCAATTGAAATACATATAGAAATTCACTAAAAAATATAGAGGATGAAACAACACTCAAGTTAATATTACAATAAATCGGCTCAAAGTCTACAAAATTGATAATACTATAGTGACTAAAATACTTATAACTTAAGTTCTGCAACCTATTGACAACCATAATCTGATTTGTTGTATTTGTTTGATTGAATATATTTTATCTGTCTGAATCGTCCACACACAAATAAAAAGCCGCACCAAGACGACAAAAAACAAAAGTGGTAACAAGATGGCAAAAAATTAAATACCGCAACAAGATGACAAAATCATGAAAAATAAAATAAAATCCAAATCTATGTGAAATAACCACTTATTTAAGAAATAAATTGATAAAAAAAAGGATAGAAGTGTGATTTCAGACTAAGAATAGTTAAAAATCACCCCTCTTTATTATAAGAAGATGGGTGGCTAGAAATAAAAAAGAGAACGTTGAGAAAAAAAGAGGTTAGGAATGCCAGTAATTAAAAAAAATATATTTACAAAAATCTAAATCATCAATTAATAAATTGAAAGAATAGACTAATTAAAGATATTAAATTTCAGAAGCTCCAAGTTGCAAAATGCCTTTGGTATAGCTAGTTAATAACCATCTCCCAATTTTGTTTCCCAAAAATTCTATCATGATTCTGTTTCTGCATTGAGCAATGATGATACCATTCTCCCTAATTCTTATGCTTAATCATTCCCTTTACCTCATATCAAAAACATCATTCATAAAGATTATGATCACAAAAATCTCTCTATCTCTTCCTGTCTACTGCTACACAGCAATACACACATATATATATATATATAGATATTCATGTCTATAATTATATATATGATCATACCTTGTTATTATTATTACTGTATCCATCACCTTCTTTAATTTAGCCTCAAAGATTTACCATGTGAAGAAATCTAGGACTACCAATCAGAAATTGCATATTATAATCATCATTGACCTTTTTTCTTCTTTTTAATAATATCATTCTCCTATTATTTTGTCATCAATTAGTGCCAATAATCTCATCTAATTATTTACATGTACAAATCCCCTTTAAAAAAAAAATTAACAATTGATCACAGGGCATTATTGTTATTGAGTACACTTGAAAAGTAATACATGATTTTTCCAGCTCACTCCATTATATGGAGTTGTTTGAGAATAATCAAATTCAATCACCTATATGTATACGTAATTCATGGGAGGAGATACTGCAAATATGAAAACAATTATATATAATTTCAACTTGTAATAGTCTCCATTTTTTTAGTAGAAACTAAAAAAAATAGTTTTACAATTATAAGTATAATTAATTCATGTAATAGTGAATTGATTCTTAATGACAGATAGTATAATTTATTTGCATTGAGTATATATATTGTGACAAATAATTTTTTTTGAAACAGTGACAAATAATTAATATATCTATAATACTAATAAACATATAGTAATTATTTTTTTAAAAATTTATTGTCAAGTATATACACTTCTAAAATAAATAATTAATTTTCCTCAAATAATTCAACTAACCTGCCATGCTTCTTCTCTCGAACACAACATTGGTGGGTTATTGCTTACATCTGATCTATAGTGTTTGTCTTGTTTTGGAGCTTATCTTTTTTTTATTAATTAAAAAATTCTAAAAACAACCACATGATACTCATATAAAATGTCATTAATTTTAATAAAACCATGGCATGTGTGGATCACAAGCTCATCATAATTTAATAGACTTTATTAAATTAAATAAAATCCATCAGATGCACATTTTGAACAAGCCATGTAATTCACATTGATTTTTTTTTTAAAGAAAATTATTTTCTTTATTTTTAATGTTCTTGGGATTGTCTACTTACAGCAACTGGCGGTGTACTTACATTAACTTAAGGAAACAATTTGGACTATTAAATTGTACAACAAACAGCCGAGAGTTGCGTGGAACATATAGTTTGAGTCATGGAATCACTTTTTATTTTCTTTCCAAGCATTATTAAATCACCTTAGGAAAATGAGGTTTTGTCTTAGAGTGATACAATGAGCCGGTCTCAAGCTATGTGAGAAAATAAAAGAAGGGAAGAGGTTTGTGTCTTCAATATTCTTTATTATTATTAGTTAGAAAACATATTCAAATTTAGAATTCTCTTAAAAAGTGCACCTTAATTTGACTAATTAATTAATATTTAAAGTCTAATAAACTATAAATAATTTAATTTGATTCATAGTAACAAATAAATACAATAAAAAAATTTTAACAACAAATCTAATATTTCTACTTAAATGATAACTATGTTGAAAATCTCTCATTTTCTAATTTAATGAAGCTTAAAATATATTATATATGTATATATAGTTATATGTGCATCTTTGCCTTGTGAGTTTTCATCTCTTAATTTTGTATATAAAAGATGAAAAAAATAATTAAATTATGATTAATTAAAGAAATCATGATAATCAGAGATAAGGAGATCATAATGGGTACGTTTTTTGACTCATAGTTGATGATTGCGGCAGGTAAGGGTTCCCTTAATCTTTGCCACCAATCACTCTTATTATATCATCTGTCGTATAAAAAGTAAAAATGAAGATATCCTGCAAGAGACATTATATTCCACTGCCATAAGAATCAAGAAACCATGATATTACAAGGTTGATACAGAACCAAAACAATATTCTTATTTTTAATATTTTTTATTAAATGGACTCTGGCTAAAATTAAAACACTTTAAATGTAGTTCTACCAGAAAAAATGAATATATATATATGAGAACTATAACAACTATAGGAAGCTAAAGTTTAAATTTCTATAAATAAAATTTCAGGTCTTAAGTCTTATATATGAAGAAAAAAGACGTTAAAAGTGTGTTGTTCTTTTTGTGAGTTCATCCAATTTAAACTCTAAATTAATTAATATCTTTACAACTACTGAATATCAAAGATATTAAATAAAAAAGGAAGAGTCTTGCCAACACTGATTATATTACACCTAATAATAGAATTTAAAATACATCATCTAAATTCTAAACACTTTATTGATAAAAAAATGACACCTATTTTATTTTATAAATCCTACCCCGACGAGAATTTGCCAATAAAAAATATATATATTAATGTTTGATTTGTATTGTAATACCTACGTCAATTAGTACGTAGGATGTGGATTTATAGTGTTCAAGAAAAACAAGAATTTGGACCACCCTTTTAACGAGCAGCAAATCTGTGAAAGCAGACAAGATCTTTTATTACAATGTTTAACAGCACCGACTTTTTCTTTATTGTTTTAAATTTTCACTTCTGTATTTTTCTTGGGCTATAAATATAAGGTACGAGAAAGAAACTTTGCATATTGAGGTTTGCATTAATTACCTAAGCTAAGCTACAATAAGCTATATATATAATGGAGCAATATTTAGGCAGTATCCAGAAGAATCAAAAACCAACAAAACAGATTCTCAAATTCACTAATTAACTATATATATGTAGAAAAGTAAATAATAGAGCAATGATGGCTAATGAGAATTGTATGGAAAATAAGAGAGATCGATGTATATCCACAAATAATTTAAATAGTGTGGTACTAAAAATATTCTTGTTTATTTCTTGAAAAAAAGAAGAAGATAGAGATGAGATATATGCTGCTGTGATATTCTAGCTAAAGGATTGGAAGTGGTGAGGCTGAGCTTAAAAACACAAATCGTAGCCTCATCATCATTAGCTATATATCAAGATCATCATCATCATGACCACAATCAATCTTCACCAAGCAACACTATAGTTGTTGCAGCAGCAAGCAAAAACCCTCTTCTGATCTAGCTATTTTCTTGTTTGTTTGTTTTGCAGTTCTCCATGAACTATGTAGCTAGCTACCCATTTTAATCAAATTGAAAAATTTCCTATTCTGAAGGGCAAATCCATGAATCAACAGCACCTTCACCTCTTGGAGGGACATTCTCTAAACCCTTTTCATGATGGTGAAATTCAGATGAAGAAGCTGAGTAATTCAACTTACAGCTATTGTTATGATCATGATTGTTCCTCAATCGCATCCCAGCTTCTGCTGCTGCTATTCCACTCAAGTTCGCATTAACTTGTCCATGGCTCATACCCAATTCATCAAGAGAAGGTAATGGCAAGTTTGCTTGAGACTTTGCACCTAGACCAGGAACATTAAGTGAAGGGTGAAGGGAAGGAGGTTGAGATTGTAAAAGGGTCTGAAATGAAAGCATTTGGTTTTGCATGTTTAGCATAGTTTGAGGTTGTTTGGGCTGTTGGACTAGATGATGATCAGAAGGCAGTTGGTAGTTAATAGAGCTAGGATTGAAAGTACTAGTTGTGGCAGCTGGAATAGAAGATGAGGTAATGCTAATAGTATTGTTGTTATTACTGGTTGTTGCAGTACTAGCAATATTAGTAGCATCTACCATAGTATTATTCAACAAAGAAGAAGAAGAGAATGAAAAAGAGGATTGTTGATGTTGAACCTTTTGAGCAGATGGACGTAAAGGGTAAAGTGAACCCATTTGTTCCAAATGACTAGACCTCATACCTGAACCAACCGAACCAAAAAGATCAAGCCTCCGTGAATATGGCGAGCCTGAAAACGGTGGTGCTGGGATCCCAGTGAACTCTTGCACCATTGCTCGAAAATTTGATGTGTCTGTAGTGAGAACTGTAGTTGGTGCTCTTCTTGATGCTCTTGTCCTCTTCTTGGGATTTCTTGCAACTAGAGGTGTTTGATCAGAAGTAGAGGAAGAACACCGTGCTCCATTATCTTGTACTGATCGCAATTGCATAGATGGAAGTGAAGCACCTTGACTTGATCCTTGAGCTGCCAAGATGGATGATTGGCTTGTTGCTGCTGCTGCTGATGACGACGTTGAGCCTTGGAGGTTGCCACCGAGGTCGGTGCAATCCTGGTCAGATCGTAGCCCACCTCGTGACCGAACCACATCAATATTTAGAAGAGAAGAGTTGAGATTTGGGTTCGGTGAAGATTGAGAGAAAGCATGGAAAAGATTCGGTGAAGGATCAAATAAAGTGGAGTGCTGTTGGTGTTGCTGAGGAAGAAAAGACTGTGGGTTTAATGATAAAGGGAGACCAAAGTGGCTAGAATGATTCAAGAAAGCAGGAAGTGATGACTCTGGTCTTGAATCATACTCTTCATCACCACTTGAAGATTGGACACTACCGCTATTACCAGAATCCATAGAGCTAATAAAGAAAGAAAGCAAAACAAACAAAGATTTTGAAGAGTGAAACCTGAAAAAGAAGATGGTGATAGTTGCCAAATTGCAGAGTTTGATCAAAAGAGCAATTATGGAGGTGCTGCTGCAGCAAAAGGACCCATATCAAGCTAAAACAAGGCTTAACACTCATCAAGAAACCAGCATATCTATAACTTCTAAATCAGCTTTAAAGAAAAGCCTTCCATGTCTTTTAAAGCCTGATCTGAAATGGAGGCAATAATAAATATATCTTCCTTGTCTTGCACTAAATCAACAAAAGTTTCTGTGAAAAGAAGAGAAAAAGAAAGAAAGAAAGAATTGCCCACAGATCTTGATTATGATGGCTATAAAGAAAAGAGGAAAGGTAAGAGAAACAAAACAAAACAAAAGAGAGGTTGAAATGTAAAGGCTAAGAGGATACTGCTTCTTCTTCTTCTTCTTCTTCTGATTGCTTTCTTCTTTTCAGAGCGTATAAAGATTAGGGTTTTTGGGGAAGAGGAGAGAAAAGAAAAGAGAAAAGCAAGAAGAAGGGACAGGTTATTTAAGGCCTTTTTTTTTAAAAAAAAAAAACAAAACAAAAGGACCTAATAAAACTCATCAACAAACAAATGTTTCCCACAAAGAAGATCCTCTATAGAGAGTGCAGAGTGGGGTCTCTCCATTGGAGAAGAGAAAGTTGCCGGTGGCTGGCAACGGGTCAAACTCAAAGTGAATGAGAGTGAGAGAAAACAAAAGAGTTGGCTAATGGGTTCTTGAATGTGAAAGGGAGAAAATGATGTTAAATATTAATACCGTTTTAGCATAAAGACTTAAAAAAATTATTTAAAAGAAGTATAAAATTTGGAAAAAAAAAATTAAAAATACAAGAAATGACCAAATTCATTTCCACCGCCATATTACACTGTTACAAATTCTCTTTTTTAAGTTTTCACACTATACACCATGTTATGTAATGACTCATGAATGATTCTTTTGTAAGAATACCATTTTGGTTTACAACTATACGTATGTATGTATACATGTTCATATTCCTTCCCACTCACGAGTAACAAAGCTAATTTTTTTTTATATGTGAAGCTTTATAATATGCGGTATGTCCTAAATTTATTTGGAGTATATTATTCAATAATTAAATTTATAATATATAATTAATTCATGTTAGTTTAAATAATAAAAAATAAATTTATTTACATAAAATTTTGAGTTTGAATTTAAGTCCAATATATGGAGAATAAGATGTTTAAACTTTAATTCAAATTTATTGAAATTCTTGTAGCAATTGTATGCAAAAAATTATTATGCTAAAAATGTTTATACTTATGTTTTAAAACTTTTATTGTATAAATATAAAATATTTAAACTTTATAGATACTGTTTATTGAATTCCTGTTGAAGGAGAATGCAATTTTATTGTTTAACAATAATTTCAAGTTTTTTATCAAAATAATCAAATGATAACTCTTTTTTAAGGGCATTGAGAGGTATATAATTCAATTTTTGTCACTGCCTCTATTGTGTAGTTCATCAAAATTTAGATTATATGACCTCCTATTAAAAAAAATAATTTCAAGTTTTTTTCTTTCAAAGAAAAAGTTTTGTTAGTATCAGGAGGATTAGTGATTTTATTTCTGTTGTCATTATAAGAAATTTAGAATTAATTAGTTGGCGTGGTGTGATGATGATGATGATGATATATGAGCAACTCTAAATGCCCTCCAAAGACAAAAAAAATTTCCCAGCCTTTGACTAAGTCAGAGATCAGAAACATCGAAGCAAAATCCAACTTATAATTGAGCAAATATCAGAGAATCTTTTACCATCTTCGTCATTTCGTATTATTTAATTTTTGTTTTCTGATATAGTTTCAAAGAACGCCTATGTATACTTCCATATCTTTGATAAATCCTTTTGCATTTATCCTATGAAGCAAAGAAGTGAAAAATCCCGCCCATGTTAGAATGTTAGATCTTGAAAATAATCAAAAGTTAAGCTACCAATTAATGATGTTTTAAGTTGTAATCTTTGCATAATCTTTGATTTATGCCTTAGTACACTTATTGGCTTTTAATTATTTCATCAATGTTTTGTTTATTCTTTCTTTTCTAAAATAATAATAATAATAATAATAATAAATAACCAACCTTACTAGTTGTTTTCACTCAAATCATGTTTCAAATTTAATTTTAGTATGTAGTAATTACTGATCGCATTAAATTAATTGTAAAGAGAGACATTTATCATCTTTGTAATTATGTAGAGTCTAATGAATTTAAAAATATCTATAATAATTTATATAATTTTTTTTAATAGAGAAGTCGAATGATTTAGGCAATAATGGACATTATTTTGGTTAATAGAAAGATCATATGACTTAAATATCGATGAACTACATAATAGGGGACAATCTCCCCTTTTTAAATTGATGATAGCAAGATTTAAAATCTACATTTTAAAATATCTTTAAAAAAAATTAACATTTGACTATTCTTTAATTTATTTAAAAGTATATATATCTAGATATATAATTTGAAGAAATAGGTGGATTCAAGCACAAATAAGTTGGCTATAACCATCCAAATTAAAAAGAAAAAAGAAAAGAAGAAAGTTAACAGTTTGGTTGTACTACTTTATACAAATCCCTTTTACACACATAATATGTATAACTATAATCTAATTGCTCACTAATTAACAAGGCAAGCCAAAAATGTCATTGTCAAAGTACGTGTTATTTATATTCTCTATAAAAATGGGAAATGGCCTGCCCTACATATACCAAATCCTATACTCCTAAAGATCCGAATTGAATTCTCTTCGTGTCTTTTATGCCTACACGGAACATATATATAATTAATTTCTTCATGAGGTCTCAATTGTATCAATCTGACTGCTGCTTATTAGCTAGCCAGCTAGCTAGCTTTCACATCTATACATCTTCTTTTATTCTTCTTCTTCTTCTTCTTCTTCTTCTTCTTCTTCTTCTTCGCATGTGCAGCTTGTTGGGAGACAAGGGTTTCAAATTGCTCCCATGTAATTAGGCTAATTACTTGTTATTGATGCCAATATATATTTCTTTTTTTTCCCCGCATCAAGGGCTATTTCTTTTAGCATGAAAGGGAAATTAATCCCTCTATTTTAGAAAAAAATAAATACAGAGTGAAAGTATCTTTCTTTTTTTTTTTTCCAACACTTTTTGCATTTTATTAGAGGCTTTTATTGGCTATGATCCTTATAAATATTCTGTCCAAATGCTTTTAAATTTTATTTTTGAGTAGTTTAATAAAAAGAGATTCGCTTTAAAGTCAAAAATTATAATTTTAATCCATGATTCTATTCCTTCATCCCATATTTAAAAACAATTCCTCCATGTTATAATAGAAAAAACTAATTTAGGTACAAAATGATGGGATTATTTGTATGTTTCACATGTAACGCATGTATAGAAGAAATGTGATTTGTGCTAAATACATTATCGCATTATGTTCCTAACTTTAATTGACTATAAATTTACCCTGAATTTTATAGCAAGCACATTATCTTTCTTTTTAATATATATATCTCACAACATCAACAATGATGTCTTGAAATGCCACTTTTACCATAATATTTTAAATATTTTTTATAATTATATTATTAAAAATAAAAAATTTTATTTACAGGTTACAAATGTTTAAATTTTTACACGACAGATTTATCATGTCCACTTTAAGTTTTAGATTCCAAAAAAATAGATTTCAAAAAAAAAAATTACATTTCAAAAAATTAAAATTAAAAAAATAAATATTTATTAATATTGAAAAAATTTTAAAATTACCGTAATTGATATTTTATCGCATGCGGCTCTTAAAATCACGTGTGTATCGTATTGCTATTATATATATAGAGAGAGTAGTGAGTGTAGATAAGGATGCACAATCAAAAAATTTTACACCACTAACCGGTGATCTTAAAGATATGGAAGCTCCACATTGACCCTTTAGTTTAACCTTTACTAGCAGCAAGTACGTTATCTTTTTTGTGTGTGTGTGTATGGTAGAAAAGAGTAGTGTACATATTGCAATATCATAAAGCATATTTTACCGACTACATCACACATATTATATTCAACATAAATAAAAAAAATTCACAATACTTTATCATTTCACAAGCTAACATGTTTTATTTTATTAATAAAGTTATCGTCCTCATTTCTAATTTTTGCTTGAAATTTTATTTATAATCAATTTTCAAGTACATTATTATTATTATTATGGATGATAACAAATGGGTTGAAAAGGATTTATAGTGGTTGAACTAAAAGTAGCCCGTACTTATGCGTGGAAAAGTAGAATACTATCAATTCATATTTGTTGAACAGTACCATCAATTTCTTCGTATTTATATGTGATGCATATTTTTTACCAACTCAGAATTTTAGAGGGCACCATTTCCGGATTTATCACATGATTAACACAATAATTTTTTTAAAAAAAACTAGCCCTTTTTTTATAAAATTCAAATAATAAAAAATATTTCCCGATTAATTATTGAACAAATTAGAATGAAATTATTTTAATATAACGAGGGGAAATATAATCATGATTTGTTTTATGTTACAAATTAATTAATAATAATCGGAAGCTGTGGATAAGATGATGGAAAGTGTACGTTTGCATAGTTATGTGTACATATATATATATATATGATTATGTATGTGTGGGTGTGGGTGTGTGTGCGTAGGTTTCAACAGCCGCACCAAGTTGTGTTCCTACTTTATGAGATACAGACTTTGCAATTGTATCCACTCTTTGCCATGCTTTTGACAATTTGCATCGACCAGATTTTTCATGGTCTGCTTTCTAACCATTAATTTCATTTTCAGCTTACATATATATTGTAAAATAATTATTTGATGCAAATAAGTGGCAAATTTTTAATTAGATTGTTTTAATATTCTCTTGATAAAACGCGTTTTTTTTATTAATTTTATTTGAATTTATTAGTTTTTGGTACACCCTATTTGATTTGCTTGAAAATAAAATTTATATTCCAATCATGATGTTATATGCTTTGAAGATTCACTAAAGTACCACTTTTTTGTTCTAATAAATTTAAGCATTGCTAAAGGTGGACCATTAATGTAAAATTTATTGAATTTTTGCTTGAAAAAATTATTTTTGAATCTCATTAGGCTAGATTTTTCTATAAGCAACATTAATCACAAATTAATAATAGAAATTAATTTCATACTTAATGTGAAAATATGGTACTAACAATCATTAAAATCAGTTGGTAGGGTACTGTTTTTACTTAAACGATGTCTCAAATTCGAATAATGATATATACAATTACATTAAATTAATTATTGAAATTTTTTTACCATCCTTATAATTCTATTTAGGTCAAATTATTGAGCTCTAGATACAATAGTTTTGAAAAATAAAAAGTCTATTGATACCAAAAATCACAATTTTTGACTTTTTATATATTTACGTCAAACTTTTAAACTTGGTAAAACTAATACAATTTGATATATTATTTGAAATTTTAGCACAATTTGACCTATTATTTGTAATTTTAGTACAACTGAAATTTAGTCATAAATTAAAAAATAAAATACATGATATTCTAGGTGAATTAGCTATCATATTCTATCATAACCCCCACATTCATATAAAAGTTTAAGATCAGGTAAAAAAGAAGATAAATATAAATTTTACAAATGAAATAAAAAATTTTTCATTCTCATTTTATATTTTTTAAAAATTATTGAGATTAAAGTGTAAATAATTATTATAATTAATATTTAGATGATGTAGATGTGGAACTTACAAAAATCAAAATTAGCTACTTTACTTTAGATGTGATATATGTATTTTAGTTTTTTATTATTTTGATCAAATTGTAATTTTACTAAAATTATAAATAATTTATCAAATTGTATCAGTTTTTTCAAATTTTAAAGTTTAATATAAATTTAAAAAATTTAAAAAATTGTAATTTTTGGAACTAATATGCATAAAAAAATCAAAGTATTACAAATTTCATTTCAAGATGGTAGAGATGCTTCTTCATAATTTATTAGTTTGGGCTACTTCAAAAGAGGTCCATAACGCCCAAACATGCAAAAAAAAAAAAAAAAGTAAGAATTAACATTAGCGTGGGTCTGCAAAAGAGGTCCATATGTTATTGGACACTCTTGTCCTGCACATTGCTCATTAGCTTTCGGACTACACTTCACATTCTTGTCCTTAGCTTATGCTAAATAAATAAATAAATACTTCATTGGTTACTTTATATCTGATA
Organism: Mallotus repandus; assembly: GCA_949671775.1. NCBI lineage: Eukaryota > Viridiplantae > Streptophyta > Magnoliopsida > Malpighiales > Euphorbiaceae > Mallotus > Mallotus repandus. Next base: position 34,507 of record CATIWM010015581.1, on the reverse strand, counting down.
TTTTAGAAAGTTTCAATTGGATTAAAAAATAATTAATTAATTTTAAATTTTAAAAAAAATAAGTTGAAAGATTAAAGTATTTTTAATTGATCGTACAAAGTAAAAAAGAATAAGGATAAGAGAATAATAAATGATTTGATAAGCATGAAGATAAAATTGATAAAAAAATTAAATTTTATTAATTGTGTAAAAGTAACAATTAAATAAAATTTTATATATTTTTTAAAACGTCGTATATATAAAGAAATGAAAGGAATAAATAATAGTAATAATTAAAAAAAATTAATAGATCGTCTCTTTATAGTCTAATGGTTCAAATGATTGATATTATAAGATAAGGTTATAGTTTCGATCCCTTTTTTTTTTCACTCTGGTTGTTAAAAATAATAATAATAATAATAAGTTTTACAAAAAAGCTTCCTCTCCACACTTCTTCTCTTCTTCACAACCCTTTAAAAGGGATTTGAAGTTTCTCCTCTGCCAATGCAACAAGTCCAACTACTGAAAAAAAAAAAAAAAAAACTTCATATCTTCATCACCTTGACTTGGCTTAATTTCCCATATAAGCTATAAGCCATGTTTGTGTCTACAATGGAGTTGATCAGTAAGCTTGCTTCCCGCTCTCTTTGCATCTTCTGCTTCTGCAATTTGATCATACTCATCATCCTCATTGCTTCAAGACCAGCTGCTTGCTCCAATCTTTATGATGAAGAAACATGCCCAGTTTCACTCTCAGGATCTACCAATGCAAGAAAACATTCAATAACGACTCTGCATCTACATCATCACCAGTTTCATGCAAGTAAAATGCTACTAGATGTAACCTGCAGAGAGTCCAATGCTGTAGAAGCAGAAGAAGCACCTGTTCCTTATGCTCAAGAATATAAAGCAAACATTGAAAAGAATAGCAACGAAGAAGATGATGATGAATTTAAGAGAAGAGTTGAAGAATTCATCGATAAAGTAAACAGGGGATGGAGGGCTGAACTACAGAGAACTCTGCAGTGACATTGCTGGATTTTGTCTTGATGCTCATGCACTGCTAAATGGCACTATGTGCTTATGTATACTGCTATAGAGTTGTTTTCTATACTAATGAGCGTTGCCCCATATCTATGAAATTTTCATGTTGTAGGCTGTAAGTGGACTGCGTGCGTGAAACCAGAGCACTGGTCTAAGTGAAACCTGAATTCATACTAATTTTTGTAAGAGAGATAAGTGAAAAAATATCAAAATTAGACCTGTTATTTTTTTTTTAACACAATCCGTGGTTCTTGCAGCATTTAAGTATCCTCTTGGATAGGACAGGTGGCAAAAAAAAATGTGAATATTTTATCATCAAAAGTAAAGTTTGAATTTCTCATCCTGTTTTTTTCCATTGTAATATTGAAAATTAAATATTTTTACTGTCAGTTAAAATAAAAATAAAAATTGAACTCTTAATTTATTAATATCAATGCTTCCAAGGATTTGATACCAACTTTCAGGAATATAGTTGCCCCTACCACCCCCCCAATCTTTTTTTTCTGTTAAATGAAGTTCATTTATTATTTCTATCATAGACCAGTAGTGTTAGACCATCGTATTAATGAACCCAAAACTCTTATTGGGCTTTGGAGTGGCAAAGCACTGCTAAGCGACAATAGGTCCAGGTCCAGCGGGTTTAACATATTTCTGACTTTTATTTTCATCAGTTGGTATGGCTTCTGCATAGCTTAGCTGCCCTGCCATGGATCGGAAGGAAGAAACGGTGCTCTTCAATGCAGTTCTAATTCATTATTAATTCATACCCATTTCAAGATTCCATTCAGTACTGAATATGCTTCCAACGGTGAGTTCTTTGCGGTTTTCTGCCTAGTCACTGCCTATCTAGTAATAAGTTATTCAAAAGATCGTATTTACTTAAAGTATGATTCTTTCTTATTATTTAATTTGCTGTACGTTGAATTGAAGTGATTTTGTTTCTGGGTATGTGCTTCTAGGCATATACAATGCAACTGTGATAGGATTTTAGCTCAAATAATAAACTGCAAAAACAAATAAGGTTCTAGTGTAATAATAGTAACTTTTTAACTTAGTGTGCCCGTGCTCTTGTTTCTCTGTTCAGTGATGTCTCTTATTCCACTGGTTTTCTAGTTCTTTTTAGCATAGAGTGGAATGCTAGAATCAAAATGGTCTGATACACTATTCAACTGGAGCATTGCCGTTTTCTTTTGTATACTTTATCCCCTTCTTCAAATAATATTTTTGGAGGCAGTTTTAGTTGGCACAATTATGGGTTTTGCTCGTATTTGTTTCTTGGTTATGGTTTCTAGAATAAGGTATGCTAGAGATGATGTGTTTATGGATATTGCATGCACCTTGATGATATGCAATGTGATGTTTAGAATGTGAAAGGAGCTGGTTTAGCTAAGCTGTAGAACACTCGATGTGTGACAGACAGTTGATACTATTATCCACTTCTAGGAGAATTCAATCTTATTGCTGGATCTTCCCTTTGGTTTTAATCCACTTGGTTCACCTGTTAAACTTCTAAAATATCCACATTGGCAGAGGAGAGTAAAGTTTAGATTGTAACCAAACCTAAAAATATCGTCTAATCACATCAATCTTGGCTCAGCCTCCTTGACAATGCAATTTGAACAACATGAAAATGTTCTTTCTTTGATTTATAAATCAATTTAAGAAGTAAAAATTCCCAATCTTTGTTTGTAAATTAAAAGATGGCGTAAAGGGAGTTCTAGTTCTAGATACTCTTTTTTAGGCCAAAATTATGGCTTTACATTTATAATAAGTTCATCCGGGAAGTCCTGGAAATGAGTGTGGAGTGTAAATGTAGCTCAATTTCTGAGTTCCTTTTCTTCGTTAGCAGGCAATGTCTTGGTTCAGGAATGGCTTTAAAGATGAGCATCTTTGACATCCGAATCCTCTGATATAAGGTTCTTCTTTGACCATACATGCACCGCTAACTTAGGGGTGCCTGTTAATCTACAAGTGACTCAAACTTGAGATTTGAAACTGATAAATCCCTTTTTTCTTCTTTCTCTTGTGAAAATAGTGAGAGGAATTAAGATTATATCATTAATTGCTGTGAGACATGATGTCTGCACTTGAACAGTATAGCTCCTTAATATTCTTGCTTATGCCTTCTCAAAATTTTATGGATGCTACCGAACAACATGAGTTCAATTTAGGCTTGGTGAAGCTTGTTGGCTAGTTATCTGTGACAGCTTTATTCTGATCATTGATTTTGTATGATTTCCCAGGTATTCTCTTGGTTATCATCATATTTAACTGGTTAGGTAAAAATTTGATCTGCTAGCGGTATCCTCAATATAAGATTTGAGTTGGCATCGATCTGCACAGTATGTTTGTCTACTTCACTGCAACCTAGTTTCTGCATTTAGGTCTTGGAGGCTTTGAGGTTGTCTTCAGAAGAATATGAACATAACCTTTGATTTGTTGCTTGTGGTTTGTGATTGTTACCCTGCTCCCCCTTCCTCATCCCTTGAAGCAAAGTAGATGTCTCACTTTATCTGCTAAATGTTGGAATGAATTTGAGCATCATGTTTGCCTAGGATGTAGCTAAATACTTTTCATTTGGCAAGAGCTTGGTTCATAGTATTGTGAAATTTCTCTGTAAAGCAATATTGCATAATTTACCAAGATGTAGTATGGCAAAATATATGTGTTGCTGTTTTCTGAAATCTTGAATAAAATGCGTTCTTGAAATCTGAAAATAGCTCATAAGGCTGCTTTATTACAGTGCTCTAAAACTCCATCAGTAGTTTTTTTTTGTTGTAGAAATAGTGAACTACCCCTTTGATGCCTGGTGTGGCATGTTAACATATCAAGTCAAATGTGACCTCTCCCATCTGAAAGTAACCCAGTGATCAACTGATTAAGACTACACAATCAGCAAGATGTGTTTGCATGATTCCATTTTCAATGATGGAACCGTTGGACTGTTCTGCAAGTAACAGATCTCCATTCCTTGTTAGCAGAGGGAAGCAGTGGCATAATAATAGAAAATCTTGTAACTAGGGAAAGAAAAAAAATTAACTTTGCTTCTTTTTCCTAGTGCGGAAGTTTGAACGTTAGTTGAATCGTGTAACATTAATAGGCCTGTGATAGATATGAAGAAGTGATCTATTTGTTTTCTAAATCCCAATTTTTGTTGAAAATTAGAAGAGTTGCTTCTCTGCTATCTTAACCCTGTAGACTAGTCCCAAAAGTTGTGCATTGACCATATGTTTAGGCTTCTTCCTGATTCATGAAGTTCCTTATTCCACAGTGACTACTACGTGGAGTTCACAGGCCTCTGCGGGCTACAGCACTACCCTTATTGTGTAGTAAATTGCCTATAAAACTCTTATTCAACACAAGGGCGAGAAACAGCAGGACAGTGCAGCCACATGAAATGCATTGGACCCTCCATGTCTGAAGCTGTCTATATATCCAAAAATCATGTCCTTCATTTTGATTTTGTCCTTTCAAAAGAATGCCGCATGCTTATACTAGCTCTATTTTGTGATTATATTTGAAAACTGCAATTTTATTCATAATTTACTGGGCATTATTCTAAGAGTTTGTTATCAGAACTTACTTGCATTATGCAATTCCTGTTCAGTTTCGTCATCAGACAAGTAAATAACTAAGACTCTGTTGAATTACGGAGTTTGAGTATGATGCTGCTCAACTCATGTGCAGAAACGTCACATGATGATTAGGATAACGACCTTTCTGGTTAGATGAGCAAAGCTTTGTCCTGAAATGGCAGCAAGTGGCCCATGTGGTGCCAAAATGATTGTAGTACCCATCAATCCAGATGGTAGCAGATTTCCTGTAAGAATTTGTGGGGGATAATGTTATTTATTTAGTACTGATCGCGTGTATAAACTGCCCAGGTTGGCTATGATCCATCAGAATCGAAGAGCAATGTGCATGGAGGGAAGCGAGGATAAGCCAGAATGTCTTGCTAAGGCAGATCCCGAAGTGAAGCAAGAAAAGAACCAATGCTTACTCCTGAAGGTTTGGGTAGGCTACATTACAAGGTCGTTGGATCACGTGACCACATGCTTTCCTTTACGTAAAATGCACGTGCAGTCCTTTCCACTCCCTCTTTAAGCCTTGATTGAACTTGAATCCCAAGCCTTTTTGCAATGCAATCCAAGCTCATGTGCTTCACTTTCCATGTATATTCCTCCTTCAACCTTGCATTGCATCCCAATCCTGCTACTATCTTTGTGGGGTTTTCAACGTGCGGGGGAAGCTCCAAGAAGGAAAGAAAAATATTTTGATTCAAGTCCTAATTAGCTTAAACATGAATTATATGTAACAATTGTGCATAATGATTCATGGAAATCACTTTTTTTTTGTTTGGATCACCGGTGTCTAGAGTTCATCGATTAATGGAGTATCATGAACTGAATTTACAACCTTTTATAATGATAAATCATATACAATTTGAAGGTTAAACACATAATATCACGTCCTTTAAAAATAAGAAAATAAATAATAAATAAAAGTCAATTACAATAATTTATTTCTTTAAAATAGCACATGATTAAATATTGAATTTGGTTTAACATTTCAATTATACATGATGAGTTGGAAAATGAGATTAAGTCTCGTTCTAAAGGGATTTTTTGCCATTTGATTTTTTTTTTTTTTTTGAACTTGGTCACCTCGAGGATGGGTTATAAGAAAATTGATACATATCCTCCTTGTGTAATAACATATTTTGCAATACTTCAAAACCAAAACATCCCTTTCAACATATTAGTGTTTGAAGAATAAACTATAGTGCTAACAAAATGTTGTATCAGTCATCATTTTTATGTGGAAGAGTATACATTGGATGCATCGTAGCGAACCTTTATTAGTCTAGAGCAATAATCATAAAGAAGTGGACGATTTAGCACTTTTTCATGACAAGATTTTGTTTGTCTATACATGTTTGATCCGTAAAATTTTTGATCCTGCCGACTAGAGATGCAAGAATTCTTTATAAAGTAGCCGCCGGCACTGCAAAATAGATCTGATATTATGCTTATTTGGCTCAAAATTTACTGAAAGGCCATGCTTGGAACAACCAAAAAATTTGACAAAAAAAAAAGAAGGGGTTTTAAAGGCATTCCAACAAAAGTTGGGTCCTCACCCTGAATCAACCCTTTATTTACTTGCCTGAAAATTTAGTCTGTGGTGGCATGATTACATTCTGAGGGTAATGCCCCCACTGCTTTACATTATATTTATGGATACTGTTCTTTTTATTCCCCACTTGCTTATTTATTTATTTATTAAATTAACATGACTTTAATTAAAGAAAAATACTCCACTTCAACTAGCTAAGATCTGCCTTAATTTCATACATGAGACACAATGGAGTGATAGCGACTCATATAACTTTTTTAATACAATAACGAAAAATAATAATATAAATAAATATTTTATATGTTTGTTCAAATAAATAACTAAAAATAAATGATGCCATTGGCTATATTTTTCTAAAACAAAAATAATTCATTTATTTGGATAGCTTAATATAGATCAAAAAAATATTACATCGCCAAGCAATTCAGTTACCATTTGGATGAATATTTGCATTTATGTTTCAAAATTTTCCAAAATTGTAGTTAAATGCTATTAATAATAAACTTTCATTCAAGCCTTTTTCTTCAAATAATAATAATAATAATAATAGTAAGAGAATGATACATTACAAATAAAATAGAAATTTATATTTATCAATACCGAGGATATCAAATGAAAAAAAAAAATTGTATATACCCACTTGCTAATTAAACTACTCATTAAATTTGACAATTGTTAGAGATGGGAAGATGTGATGCATGTGTTGGTTTGCAAGGACTTTCAAAATCTATTAATTTCTTCCTATGAATTCTAATATTAGATAAATGAAAAATGGATGAATGTTATGAAACACTGGACAATTGAATTAAAAGAAAATGATGTAAGCATACAATAATTTAATAGCAAAATTAAGAGCATAACTTAATACATTAATGGATAATATAGAGTTAAAATATAATTTCTTGAAGTATGCAGCCAGTTTGGAACTTAAACACATCACACATCTCTATTTTCAATCTGAACAAACAGCTTGCTCGCTTGAACTGATGGCAAAGGATTTTCGCCAAATTATGAGAAATTCGAAGTTAAATTATCGCTTGAACGAAAATTTAATACGTGTTTACCTTTAAATTAAGTTGCGATATATCTTTTTTAATTTGTAATTAGCATTTGGTAAGCTATTTAGCATTTTATGAAATCGAGAAAAGAGCAGTAAAATTACATTTGTAACCTACAAATACTTTAAATAGAATTATACTGATAGACTATCCGATCTTCAACATTTATTTAGTGCTCAAATCTTAAATATATAGGGACAAATATATGGTGGGTAGAAAAGAAATTCATGATCTATATATGAGTAGTCCATTTCCCTTTTGAGCTGTAAACATTGACTATCTTTTATAAGATTCTCTTTTGCAGGAAAAAAAATTTTTCACTAGGGATTTTGTACAATTTTTTGCCACACTCACTTGAATTTGGCATTTCCCCCGGCCTTGTTCAGCAGCTAACAGCAGAATTGAGTGAATCAAGGAAAGAAATTTCCCTTTTTGTCGGCAACTATATACATGTATATGAACGCACAAACATTTTATGAGATAAATTCACCAACATAAACACAAATGAATAACATGTTTGAGTGGGGTTTAGTACATTTTTTACGAAATAAATTATTATTGGATAATTTTTTTATTAAATAAGAGAGAATATTTTAATATTTAATTATTTTAATTATTTGATGTGTGCGTAAATTATTGATTCATTGTGAGAAAGCCTACTCTAAAATTTTGTATTTCAATAATAAATTATTAATGTAACTCACGTGTTAAATAATAGATGATGCAATTTTTTCATTATTATTATTATTTTTTATATTTAATGTTTCTGCTATCTAACAGTAATAGGGTTTAAAAAAGTAAATTCTTTCAAAATCTATTTTTTTTATAAAAATTATTTAAAGGAATTCAATTTTTTATTATTTGGATGAACCGATGTTGGTATTGTTAATTATTAATTGAAGGGCACATAAAAATAAAAACCAGCTAGCTAGCAGACATTGTCCGATATGCTCATCATTGGATGTTCAAGAATTGTATTTTGACATTTTTTTTGATATAATTTCGTTGACCTATGTAAATTGCTCGAATCAAGGGATTAGTGATTTTTTGATTAAGCTTAACAAAATCAATCTTTAAATCACATGTTTGGATTATGGCATAATCAGTTGACATGCAATGGCTAATAATTTGTAGTTTCACTTTTGTCAACTCTTTGTACTATGTGCTTAATGATCAAGATCTACAAAATTAATCAAACCCTTAATGACATATATATTTTTACACATAATTATTGAATCAGTTGGTAAGATTTTTTTTTCTTTTAAATAATTTTTAAATTCAAATTGTAGTGTATCCAATCACATTTAAATTAATTTAATTATTTTACCGCCTTATAATACTATTTAAATCGAATTGAATTAATTAAAATTTAACAAACTCTAAATACCAATAATTTAAAATATATATATATATAACATTTCATAATTACATATATATTTTTAATCTCAACTTTTTTAGTGGAATTTGAACACCAGTTCTTGTTTGTACAGTGCCGTCCGATGGTGGGTGTTAATTAAATTATTATTTATTAATCGGCACCGACTGGTGGTGGTACAGTGGCATGACTACTTTCTGGTGAATAGTCCATAGACGCATGTCTCTCATTTCTGTGAATTTTTAATTTTGCTAAACGAAACTTTTAGCGACTATCACTGCTAAATAAAACGACAACTACAACTATAACAGCAGCGACCAACCCCAAAATTAAAACACTATTAAATGAAAAATTAAATTAAATTTAGAGGAAAGCAGACAATTTTTTGGTCCAAGAAAGAGCACATATGTCCTACAGTTGGCCGTCTGGTTCATGCAACAAATGACCTGTTTCTATTCTAAACCGACGTTTAAGAATTAAGCTTTTTTTTTGTTTTTAAATCCTGCTGTAATTTACATCTTTCAACAAAATTAAATACAATGCCAAACATATGTCTAAAAAATAAAATAAAAATTAAATTGTTGATGAGAAAATAATGTGGCAGTCACTTTTCTTTATAAGTACGATGAAGTTTCGGTTCAAATTCTATCATTCTCATATAATATAGTAGTGTAACTTCTTTTAAGACATTAATAGATTAAATGATTGATCTTGTATTTCCTTCTCTGTTGAGAAAAAATTAATAAAATAATATGGATATGAATTATTTGGAAAAGTAATTTTTATTTTATTTAAAATTTCAAATAGATGGAATTTTTAACTTTTTAACTTTTTTTTATATATTTTAAGATAAATTTTTAAACTATTAGATTATTAGCTAATAAGTTTAAAATATTTTTAATATTTTTAATTTAATTTTCCTTAGATTAGAACGCAATCACTATCGCCAAATGTACCCTAGTTCTGATTCTGATCAAGCAATGCCAAGAAAGGGCAGTTGTTACCAGCTATATATGTATTATCAGATTATATGTTATGGCCTATATAAAAATATCAATTTGTTGTCTATAGGGAATTATCATTGTAATGAGTATTATATTTTTGGACCATCATGAACTGATTTGCCGTTTTTTGAAAGTAATGAAAAATTGAAATCAAACTCCTAACCGTGTGGGATTCTCAACCATTGATGAGAAGGGACAGCTAATTAATATCCAACTTAATCAAACACGAATAATACAATTGCAAAGACACAATTTTGGCTTTTTTTTCTTTTGTTTTGATCTTTTTTTTTTCCTTTTCTTTTGTTTATGTCTCTCCCATGTCCTTCTTTTTAATGCTTTACATTTTAGGTCAAAAAGAATCCTTCTTTTTAAATAACTAGTTAACTTAATCAATACTACCCAGTTGGTGGATTCAAGAACTAATTTAGCTATCAACCTATCAGCCATTGTTATGTTTAAGAATTAAGACATTTTTGCTCATCAAATAAATATACAGTGTATATAGCACTCAAGTCAATTCAAATGAGAATAGAAATCTTCCTCCTATATATGCATTGAACAACATAACATGAAGTTGAAAGATTTGAACACAAAATTGATGAAAAGTCTTTAATTTCTTTTCATATAATGTCATGGTTCCTATCAAATACATATTATGGTTAGCCTGCTAGTTAGGTGACCTTAATTTAAAGTAAAGGAGCCTCCCAGTATATATTAATATGGTTGGCCTGCCAGTTAGGTGAAATTATATATTTATACACAACTTCTTTTTTAATCTAAGCTTTTGCTTTCACTGTATAAAGTTGATGGAACTCTAGTTAATTTTATTTGATGTGTGTAGCACTATAAAAATGATAAAAAAATTTTAACAACTAATTTAACATTACTATATACACCGTGATTCAAATTTAATTAAAACGCCATAATTTTCTATCAACTAATTTCAATAGTCGTTGGTTATACATAACCTCTTTCTATGTAGTTTTCTTTTTAATTATTTCATTTTTTTCATCTTGTTATAATAAATTTATTCACATCAAAATTAGAGACTCACAAGAAAAATGTAATATTTTTGTTATCAATAAACACTATATTTTTAATTGAATTCATGCATGTGATAATATGTCAAGAAGAAGTTCAATTATTGCACAAAATAAAGGGAGGGGCTACGACAATAAATCTTTGAAAAGAAGGCAGTAGCCATATCATGTGTGTTTAATAACCAAAAAGAAAACATAGAAGAAAAAGCTTATGATATATATATACTATCTATCACATTGGCCACGCTAATTCCATGGTACAGTTTTATTTGGCATGCATGGGACCAACCAAGACCGAGAGGTTGCGTAGAGAGGTGTTTGAATAGTATTTACAACCATTTTCTTGAAATTAAGCAGCAATTTTTGAATGTATTCTCAGCTGTTCCTTTTTGTTTGTTTTGGCATATATCATGTGGCTATTAATTTCTGAGTATGAAGAGAAGTCATGTCATTTTTAAAATTAAAACAGAGTAAGGAAAATCTTTGGTGTTATTTTATGAACAGAATGTTCCCTTTCTGATGCACAAAATTATCGTCTTTTTAATTCTCAATTCTCAAAAAGATTGATAAAGCTAGTTTCTTGGAAGCCACTCTTGGAGCTTATAGCTTTATATTTATCTTTATATATATATACATATATATATAACAACATCTTCTATAAGGTTGCCCTATTGCATTGAACCCTTCATGTTCAAGCCATTCATCATTTTTTCTTTCCTACAGTTCCTTTCATATTCTTTGAATTCTTTGTTCTGTATTGTATTAATTTAATGCTTTCCTAAAGCATTCAATTTTTTTTTGTTTCTTTTTAAGTTGTACAGACATGATCATGCTTGCACTTCTAGTAACTTTATTCTTTCTTTGAGTTCTTGAAACAAATTCATTTCTCTGTTCTGTAAAGGATTCATCTCAAGATATGGCAGAAATGGCTAATTATCCCATGGATCACCACTAAGTGGGTTGTGGTCTAATGGGAGGAATTTTCGGTCGCCGGAGTTTTTGGCAGCGAAAAACATCGATATATTCATTGCCTTCCGATAATGGTAACAATAGCATGAAGGCTTTGGACGGTTTGAAAAAGCCTTCCGTTAATAAAAGCAAATCTGAATCTGCAGTTCTTGACACTACCGATCTTGCTAAACCATTACCTGAAGCAACCCAAAAAAATATCAGGAGTCATAGTTCTGTTCCTTCGAGGCATTTAACCTCTCACCATCAGAAGCACGAAGGTAGAAAATCTGTTGATGCTGCTGGAAGAAGCTCAACATCATCGTCCAGTTCGAGCCAATTAAAAGTGTCACAGACCAATGTGACAAAGCTCAGAAGAGTCTCCACAAGCGATTCCAGGGAGCTAAGTATGATTGTACCAACTAATGCTAATAATCATCATCAGTCAAAAGATAGTAAAGCTCTACTTCGAGCTACTTCGAGTAATGTAATGCTATTGGGTGAATTGGGGAACTTAAAGCAGCTTGGAAATGGGAACTTATCAAGTAATGATAGTCCTCATCCTTCTCTAAGGTCTCTGGATTGCCTGAACAGAAATCAAGAAGCAAGCTCCACTCCTAGAACCATTAATAGCTATAGCAAACTATGTGGTAATAGTGTTATGGGTAACATTGTGAGGCAGTCTAGTGGCGAGTTTCGACAATGTCAGACTCCGACGAGTAAAATGGATCCTGAGGTCTTGAAGAATATGGGAAATGAAAAGTACAAGAAGGGAAATTTTGAAGAGGCCTTAGCTTTTTATGATCGAGCAATTGCTCTTGATTCGAGCAAGGCAACATATCGGAGCAACAGAAGTGCTGCTTTGATAGGATTAGGCCGTCTAATGGAAGCTGTTGCTGAGTGCAAAGAAGCTATTAGGCTTCACCCTTCTTATCAAAGAGCACATCACCGTTTAGCAACATTATATGTCAGGTACTTCATACACCAGAAACAGAATTATTTGATTGCGAAACAGGTCTTCATCTGTGTTGAAAAGAAAGGATTGTGTTGTGCAGATTAGGAGAAGCAGAGAAAGCATTGTATCACTACAAGCAATCAGGGTCCTATGCTGACCCTGAAGACATTGCTCAAGCTCACGCCTTTCAGAAGCACCTGAACCGGTGCATCCAAGCTCGAAAATTAAAGGAATGGAATATTCTGCTAAAGGAAACAGACTGCGCAATTTCATCAGGTGGCGATGCATCTCCACAGGTTAGCACTTTTCTATATATCCAAGCCTAATGAATACAGAAAAAAAAAGTATGTCATTGCTAATTAATTCAGGTTACGTTCTGTTTTCTACATTTGTAGGTTTTTTCCATGCAAGCTGAGGCCTTACTGAGACTGCACAAACATGAAGAAGCCTACAGAGCCTACCGGAGGGGACTGAATTTTAGTGTTGAATCTTGCACCAAGTGCTTTGGCCTGACTGCTACTTCGCATCTCTTAATGATTAGAGCACAGGTTTACATGGCTGCTGGCAGGTTGGTAAAAAGTAGTTTTGTGTTTGGTTTAGTTCTAGCAGATACAATAGGATGTTGATTTGAATTTGTCTCTGTTGCAATCATTATAAAGAACAGAACTCTTTGATTTTCTAAATTTTTTACAATCTGATGTTGACAAGTGAAACTATTTGTCTTTGAGCAACTTTTTTTTTGGGGGTAAAATTAGATAACCAATTGTTGGTTGTAAGGTTTGAAGATGCAATAGGAGCAGCTCAGCAAGCGGCTCGTCTTGATCCAAGCAACAGCGAGATCAGCACAGTGGTCAAAGCGGCTAGAGCAGTAACATCTGCAAGATTAAGTGGTAACCTGCTATACAATGCAGCAAAATTCTCTGAGGCCTGTATTGCATACAGTGAAGGACTAGAACATGACACTTTCAACTCAATTTTACTATGCAACCGAGCAGCCTGTCGATCCAAGCTTGGCCAATTCGAAAAGGCTGTGGAAGACTGCACCGAAGCTCTTAGGTTGCAGCCTAACTATAGCAAGGCCAGGCTAAGAAGGGCTCATTGCAATGCCAAGGTAAATTTATATTTTGGAAGGGGGTGGTTAATTTTCACTGTTCCTTTTATTTGGGTTATTTATTTATTATTATTTTTTTTACATTTTGTTTTGTAGCTTGAAAGATTGGAAGCTTCGATTCAAGATTACGAGATGCTGATAAGAGAAAGTCCGGCAGATGAGGAAGTGGGTAGGGCCTTGTTTGAGGCCAAGATTCAGCTAAAGAAGCAACGCGGTGAAGACATCAAGGACATGAAATTTGGTTCTAATATAGTGTACATATCAAGCAATGAACGTTTTAGATACTTTGTAACATCGCCCGGTAAGTCTGGTAAATTAATCTATGCATCTGCCACTGTGGTATGGATATATGAAAGCAGAAGAGAAAAACCAACCCTTTCTTTTTAATAATGTGTAATTGACATTATTTGGCAGGAATGTCAGTGGTGCTTTTTTGTAACAAAGAGAATCATGAGCAAGTTTTGCAGCTGATGAAACAAGTCTGTAAGAGATTCCCATCTGTCAACTTTCTCAAGGTTTGTTTACTGACACTAATCTCCTTGTTATCTATTTCACACCATTTTACATCCTCCTTTTTACGCAAGAAGACCAAAAGCATATTTTCAGAACTTGCATGTGGGTATTTTTTTATTTTTTTTAGCTGGAAAATTCATTCACTTGAAGCAATAAATGTTCGTTAACCATTAATTATGGTCTTGAATAGTCCTAAAGCTTAGCCATCCAAGCAGTGCAAATAATTAATTGTACATGACTGTTGAAATGTCCTGCTGCATTGACATTTTGGCAAAACAAAATTAATAACATGGCAAGGTTGAAATGTGTTTCTTGGTAGTTATGCGGGTTTTTTGTCCCGAATGGTTCAGGTGGAAGTGGAAGAACATCCATACTTGGCAAAATCAGAGAGTGTAACATCTCTTCCATCCTTCAAGATATACAAGAATGGATCAAGGGTTAAAGAAATTCCTGGCAACAACCCTGAATTATTGGCAAAATCAGTCAAATTGTATAGCAGTTGAAGACAATTTAGCCAAAAAGTGTATGCATGAAGCAAAGAGCTCTATAATCACATTGTTCAAAAAAAAATATGAGAAAAAAAAGGATAAAAAAGCATCAACATTGACAAAATTTAAAATGGGTAAAGCAGCATGTGGCCTACAAGTTTGCCAGCATCGAACATAAAGCAGAAAAAAAAAATAGAAAAAGGAGAGATTAAAGAAGGAATCATATTGGCAACACCACAGATTAAACAAACGAGGAGATAAATTTGAAGGGTTTTTTTGTATGTTTGTTGACGATAATTGTGAAGGTTTTTTTTCTTAATTTTTTTTAATGGTTACTTTGAATAGGATGCTAAATGACTGTTTATTCATATATATATATATTTTTATTATTTAGCCCTACCTCAATCCTTTTAATCAGTTTGCTAGTGTTCTCTTTATTCTTTTAGAGTGGAAAAAAAATCAAAACACACAAAAAAACAGTTTTTTTGGAATATGATTGTGATTTTTTTTTTTTTTTTTTTGAGGGGTGGAATGATAATGATTAGTGTTTGATTAATGGAAGGATGAATAATGGAGTTGATATTTTTTTTTGAAAATTCCTCTATCTAGTATCATGTTAGTACTCTACTCTCCAATGAAATTTATTTAAAATATAATTCAACTGTTAAATTAATGTTCTTTCATAAATTACAAAAGAAATTAGCAAAACAATTTAAAATAAATTGTAAGACTTTATGCTAAATATTTTTTAACTGCAAGCTTTTCTGAATATAATATTTTCAATAATTTGGTAACATTTATGGTATAACTAATTATAAATTAAACTTATAATTATTATTAGAATTTTAAAGAAAACAAAAGCCAGACCAAGATAAAAAAAAAAATATGTCGATAAAATTTGGATCAATTGGTTTAATCTGGGATTAGGATTGAACATCCATAGCGTCACTAAGGGTATGTCTTGAATTATTTTCGTCCCGACTAACAGCTTTTGGATCTCCTTAACTTTCCTAAATCTTTTTTAGTCTTCGGCCCGAGCTGTATAAGGCAGAAATTCATTTTCGTGTACAGTTTGGAGGTGGAACCACTTAAAAGAATTATTTGATGTTATAAATAAGAATAGGGGAGTTTTAAATGACCTGAATTCCTGGAGTTGGTCTTAAGTTAATTAGCAGAGTTGCTCTAAGTCGTATTTTCTTCGAAAGATTCATCTTCTTCCTGGCTTCCCCATTTTTCTCATGCTCACCTGCTTTTTTTATCCATAATTATTGAAAATTAATATGGGAACATTATTATTGTTTCTCATCACTATAGAATGAAAAAATTTTCATTTTTAAATAATTAGAGAAATCTAAAGCAATTATGAAAAAGTTAAAAGAATTAGACTATTTCTTCTTATTAAAATAGCTGAATAAATATTTTTATTTTATTAAACATTTCAGTATTTGTTCACTTAGATATTAATAAAAAATATTTTATTAACATAATCAAAACTGAAAAAGAAAAATCAAATTATAAAAGTGTAATCAATACTTGCCTATAAGAAAAATGTAATTTGCTCTTATATTTTTCCAATTTTTCTAGTGTCATGTATGATTTTTGCTTGTTTACTTTGCTTTGATCTAACTAGAAATTACACGTGTGTGTTTTGTTTTTAAAAAAAAATTGAAAATGGAAAGATAAAAATTGAATCCTTACCCCGTAAATTTTTTGAAGGTAGTTATTTCACTACAATACTTAACCTTCAAATATAAGTGATAACATTTATGGAAACTATGTAAGAATTCATTGGTAACCTATTGAAAACAACGGAAAAAATTTAAAAGCTTTATGAAAACTCACCATATTCTTCGTTGAGGTAACGCGAGAGACCAGTTTGTGTTATTCCCAATATAATATCATTAATGGTCTACTAAATAATCCACTAGTGTAATGTTGTATTTTTATAGTTAATATATACTACTTTGTCTGCTAACATTAACAACTATCAATTGTGATTTTAAATATTACCAAGGGCACCACAATGATTTACACTTATCCATACCACATTATCACTTGATTATTCCCTCTTACTATAGATTACATTCAAAAAGTATAATATCATGAATCTACTATCAAATTATATATTTATTTTAATAATTCTTAATATATATATCTCATAAATATACTAGTTATATAATTGCTAACATTTATATAAGTAAAATTTTTAAAAAAAGCTACAAAATACTGACTAAAGTCATAAAAAGTAGTCCATGATGCGTGTCGTAACATAACACGTATCATGATCATTAAACCTACAACGGAGAAGGTGTAATAGAGTGGAAGATATTACACACTTCATTACACCCATTGCGGATGCCCTAAGAGCATCTCTAATGAGGTGTAATACTAATATAATATATAATACGTACCTTCTATTATACCCACCCCATTCAATGCTTATATAGTGAATGTGTTATGGTCGTGATGGGTATAATATCCATTACACATATTATGACTTTACTTTTGGAAGTCATTTCTTGTTTTTTTTATTGCACGGTTATTTGACACAAACATACCAAACTATGCAATTTTTTATTTCAACACTAATTAGTTTGACAAAAATATACCAGTATGCACTAGTAAATATTCTACACAAATATATACTAGTATGACATAGACATACTAAATATTTTAATTTTTTAAACTTTTGTTAAAAATTTTAGCTAAAATAATATATATTTTTTTTCATGTCACTTTCTTTTCTTCAACCTCTTTCTATCATTTCACACAACAAAAACTTCTTTAGTTTGTATACCCTCGTTGCGGATGAGAATTTTAATAATTTTATTTTAAAAATATTTTTAATCTTCAAATGCTGAAAATTCTTTATCTTCATGAAATCAAAACTATCAAAATTTTTATTTTATTCAAAATTTTCACATTCTAATATTTATCCAAATATACAAAATTATACATATCCTCCACTCAGTCTAATTATCCACCAAATTTTCAAAGTTCACAAATTTTTTTCATTTGGATGGCACATCCATAACCTA
Source organism: Mallotus repandus (assembly GCA_949671775.1). Taxonomy (NCBI): domain Eukaryota; kingdom Viridiplantae; phylum Streptophyta; class Magnoliopsida; order Malpighiales; family Euphorbiaceae; genus Mallotus; species Mallotus repandus. The sequence continues at coordinate 16,821 of CATIWM010015581.1, read as the reverse complement.
GTAGTACACATACATGATAAAGTATTTTTAATTATGTAATAAAGTTAAATTAATTGAATAGAATATTTTTAATTAAGGATGATTATGATAAAATTTTCAGAAATTAATAAAAATTTTGGAAAATAAAAAAAATAATTTCTAAGAAATATTGAAATTATTTTTAAAAATAAATTTATATATTTATGGGATTTGTAATATAAATTATTAAAATAAATATGTGATTTGATAGTAAATATATATTATTATATTTATATAAAAATAATTTATAATAGAAAAAGATGTAATGAAAGAGAGAATAATAAAATGATGATGTGAGACGAGTATTATATTTTTTTAGAGCGTAAATCTTTGCAAATGCGTTAAGAAATAAGTTTCTTATAAAAAAAAATCCGAAATTACAGGCATGGCACCGGAAAAGAAACTTTTTGGCGCTGAACGGGAGACATGACAGTTAGATGTCTTTGGGCCACAGATCGTAGTGGGATCAATTTTGTGGATTGAATTCGATGCATCCCCATCATTTTCCTTTAACATGGACCCGTCCATCATCGACCTTAATCCAATACATGATCAACAAAGCCCATTGTATTTGTCGCTGCTCCTCTCCTCGCCAATTCATGCATTTTCTTCAAACAATAATGATAAAAGATCAGTGGATATTTTCATAAGCAGACAGCTTGTACAACCCTGTAAATGTTTGAAGTAACAAGTCATTGGTAGAGCGCAATATTTGGAGGAGACAAGAGGCTAATTTGATTTAAAATATTATTTAAAATGGTCAATTATCGGTCTGATTATTGTCACGGGCCCGCAAAAGCTTCACAAAAAGGGACCGTGCGGCGCTTGTCTATAACACCTTCTAACAAACCAGCCTCAGGGACAAATTAGTAATTCTGTAAGCATACGGAAAAATATATTAGTATCCGAGTCAAGATAGGCAAGCCAACATAATAGCCCAATGGGCAAGAACAAGGCAACAAGCACAAGCGCAATCGACAAGGCACACGATAGGGAGATAATGGGGCTACTTGTGTTATTCATCATAGAAGGCAATACATCGATTCAGACATTGTGCTCCCCAAGGTGTAGGCAGGGGGGAACCTACCCAAGAGAAGTGCACACACCCAGCATCTATAGTGCCTAGATCTCCGGCCCTTGGCCTTCGATGACTAGTCACTGCCCCCTAAAGAGCATAAGGAGCACAATGGCCTGTGGTAGGAGGAGACATCACAATGTTCCAGCCATCACTATTCTATAATTACATAAAATAAAATAATTATAAAATGTCTAAAATACTCCTATGATTACAAAATGCTACCCCTTGACAATTATCTGTTCATTTTATATTTATTGTAAGGTGAAGGAAAAGTTTTGAATTTAAGATTTGCTTATGCGCAATTTAATTTAAGCAGTTAATTACTGCAAAATTTGGTAGGACAATATATATATATATATATATGTGTGTGTGTGTTGGAGAATGGAGATAATCTTAACAAATTGTCATCATAATCCTCATTTTTAAGCAACTTCGATCAAATCAAGGAGATGCAGATCATAAGTTAGGCCACATGAGTATGATGAGAATTCCAGATAATTGATCATATTTTAGGCTTATCTTCTTCAGTTTGTCTGGAGACATAATCAGTCCATGGACCTCACATTCTCTGGAAAATTTTAGATCTCAATACATTTATTAACTTAATCATAAAGCTAAATTCCATTGCTATTGCCATGTGAATTACACCGTACGGGGTTTTGGTTATTGAACACTTTTCTCTCTACGGAGAATGTGTAATATTATTCTATTATGCAAGTTATATTGCACCACCATCTCATCTTTTGCTGCAGCAGGTTGATTCTTGGACTTGTGCAGGTAACTTTTAAAGATTCTAATTCTCTTCCAAAATGGAAAACATAATGGCTTGGGGTACAAAAGACTGAACATGCAAGTGACATGTGAAAGAAAGAAATGGCTCAGATGATCAAACATCAAATTGCATGCGACATGAGATCAATTGTCTCAACATGCACACACGTGCAAGCACAATTGGATTTTACTTCAGTAATTATACACAAAATATCATACATATAATAAGATGAGATTATTCATTTTAGTAATGTAATTAGATAAGCAAGTACAACACAAAAGATATACATGGCATTGGCAGCTGACTCCTTCCCAGTGAGAAAGGAAAGAAAAAGCTGTACAAACTACAAAATGTAAATACAACTTCAAATTCTTTAATCAAGAACTGAAAAAACAAAAATAACCAACAAAAATAAGCTATAATTAATAACATCCTCATTAGGATTGGTTCTTGTTTCCACACAGTTAACTCAAGAACCCAAGAAACAAAAATTGCTTGCACGAAAAAGAGATGATTGAACAGAAAGTTTGAAATTTACTTTTGAGTTGCATAGGAATGTCCATCAGGATGATCATCATGATTGTTATCATCTCTTCCAGCTTCTACTTCTTGAGAATGGATCTTTGATTCCACCAACAACCCATGTTTCTTTTGCTATCTCAGTTGAAATTTTGTAGAAATCAGTATCATATTTCATCACTACTAAGCCATCTTTCTTGCTACTGTTTCTTTTTTCTTCTTCTATTAAGGCTTTTAGATTCTTCCCTTTCTTTTCCTCTGTTTTCCTATCCTCCTCTTCCTCTTTCTCTCCTTCTTCTTCAATTGTTTCTTGTTGTTCTTCTTGTTTCTCTTCTAGCCAGCTCTTTGCTGGAGCAGAACGACACCGCATGAGCAAAAGGGCATTTGGAGGAGGAACAGAAGGTGCGGCAATGGACTGAAATTCGTGACCAGTACAAGACTTCTCTTTTTTCTTTTCTTTGCAAAATTCACTGTTTTGGCTCTCTTGTAACACCATGAACCATTTAGAGAATATGGTTTTTGAACCCTCATTTGCATCGCTACTGCTTCCCTCAGCTCCACCGTGACTATTTTCTTGATACCGTTCTTCCACTTCTTCTTCATCATCATCCACTTCATCGTCATCCGTAGAGATAATATCTGATTGAGGAATAGAACCAAAGCATCGAAAGTCGAATTTTATATTTCTCAAACATGTCAAGAATTGCATTATATCTTTCTTGAATCCAAAAGAATCAATCCAAGAGGACTTCTTCTTGTGTTTTCTGTTGTTGTGAATTCTTTCAATCTCTTCCATGACTGATTGCCAGCTTTTGCATGCATTGGCTTTGTGCCTGACTTTGATCTGTCCTGCACAAGTGACCTTTGGCGAAGTCGGTTCTGCAATCTCTGTTCCCATTTGCTTGCTGCTCTTGGCCCATAAGAGAGGACTAGCTTGACCTGCACCGCCACCACCACCACCACCTCTCGTGCTAAATTTCTTGAGGTGGTGGTGGTTGTAACGGTGGTGGTTGTGGTGGCGCTTGCTAGTCTCTGCTGCAGGTCTTGCAGGACTACAGATAGGCTTAGGAAGCAGAGATAGATGTGCTCTAGAAGGAAAACATACCAATAGATCTGCTGATGGAACTCCCTTATTGGTTTCTCTTTTTTTCATTTTGGTGTCTCTTTCTGTGTTGTGTCTTCTTGAACACCCACACGCACAGACACTCAGCTTCTTCTCTTTTTGGCTATGTAGTTCTTGCTTTTCAGATGTTGAGGTTGATGAAGTGTGAGTATTGGTTTTTGGGTTTTTGATTTTGAGGCATTTTTGAGTTCAGATGGACAGTATTTTTAAAACAAAGGAGGGAAAGTGAAGGTGTATAATTGACAGCTCTCATTTGCTTTTGCATCTTTTTTTTCGTAAGTGTCTCTCTTTACCATCTGTTTCTTCATTTTTGTAGCACTCCTTTTTGGTGCCCTCTCTTTGAAATGGGGTCACAGCTCACAAGTGAGTTTCTAGCTTCTCTCGGCCTTTGCTTTTCTAATGCTCGCCAAACACCAAATAAAAAGAAATGTATACATATATTTTATATGTGTATAAATATTAAATAATTAAAGCATTGAGTAGGAAAGTTGAAAACCCACGAGCCTTGTTTCATAATCCAATCATACCCTCAACTAGTTATACTTTTGTGAGTTGTGAAATGTGAACCCTCTCCGGCTGTCACTTATGCCCAATTAGTAACTACTTCCTCAACGGTCTACACATATCAACAAGCTCCTAAGCTAACAGGTATTTTGAAATTTTTTTCATCTGTGTTCTGTAATCGGTAGCTATAACAGCTTTTATTAATTTAAAATTTAAATTGTAGTTTAAAATTCAAATCAGATGAATTAATTTTTCCAGCACTTGTATATTCCAATGAAAACAAATTAATAATAAGAGACTGAAATAAAAATAAAGAAATCAATGAACAAAACAAAACTATAGAAAAGATATGCTATTAACTTTAATTTGTTCTTCGAAAAAAAACTTTAATTTGTGCTAACTAGTAAAAAGTTGTCATAATTAATATTCTATGCTAAGCTCTAAATTCATGTAGTGTTACTAGGTAAAGTAAAAGTAGAAGACTGATTACTGTTAATTAGAGGCAAAAAGGGCATTAATTCTCCTTATTATTAAGACAAGAATACAAAAGTGTACACCGAAAGTTTGAAGTGTGTGAGAAATGGGATTATGTAAAGGAGGTATGCCATAATGAAGGGTGTAATGCGCTTGAGAACATGAGGGGATAAATGGTCCCTCCTCCAACCACTGCTACATCTTGCCTTACCATTAGCCTTGTGTTCACCTTCTCTCTCTCTCTCTGCTTTGGGACCTTCCACGAAGGAGGAGGTCACTTAGTCCACCATATAAACATAGGATATATCTCTTTCTTTTTATGATTTTTGCAGCTATGATTGTCATGGTATATGAAATGGGACATAGCTAGTGGGGACTAGATAGTTAAAATTAACCAAGTGTTGCTTCCCAACTATATTATAAGTTAGTGCTGTGTACAATTTGGAAGACTTAGAAAACACTGTTCTTGTTTTGTTTTATTTTGTGTATAATTAGTTTGCGATGATCATTTAGGGCAATTGAGATTGATGGAATTTAAAGAACATGAAGATCTCATATATCAATTTGATCATGTCATTGAAGAATCTTTTGATATGATTAAGTTTGATAAAAGTTATTTTGCATCTTAAAAGAACATTATATGAACTAATTAAGGACTCTCTTGTACACCAAACTCCTACGCACGCAATGAACTAATATTAATTTTTATGCAACATTTGTATCTATTTATATTAGCAATTCAACTAATACTAACAGGAATACTAGATTATCAATTTTTTCGGATAAATAAAGAAAATTTCACTTTTGTTGTGATGGTTTGAAATTGAATTCATGATCTTTTAATGTTATAGAAAAAATTTATCATTTAATTACTCAGCTTTTGAATTAAATTATATTGGTTAACAGGGAGGTCATAAACTGTACAACAGATGGTAGTCTTTCTCTTTTTAAATCAAAAATGGCAAAAATCAAATTCTTCACTTCAGAATATTATTATAAAGAGTTACTACTTGACTACTCTTTCACTAATTTCGAATAAAATTATCAATTAATAATATATATATATATACACACACTACCTACTAAATAGCATGACTAGTAGCCACCAAAAATGGCATAATATATACATATATGAAAAAGAAGGATAATGCCTAGTTTATTGGCTTTGCTTTAGAACTTTTTATATATCATAAAAGAGACTCAAAACTTAAAAGCATGCAGGCAAAGCAAGCTACGCCTAACTGCTGGGCAAATACATTAATTTAAAAAATAAAAAGAGCTATGATGCTGCATTGCTATTCCTGAAATCTATTCATCATTTGAGACATTGTAGGGTTTACAACAGATGGCACTAAGAAGTAATTTAAAATGTTCTTGGTGAAGAAAATTTCAAAAGGAAACATTATTCCTGTGTCTTTGATGTATATATAAGTATATAAGGGGCAGCATCTCTATCTATCTTCTTAATGAGCTTGATGTGATATTTTCTCTTTTTGAGGTCAATTTTATAGGACCATTTTGTCAAAAGCGAGTTTGGTTTAGGTACTCAAATGCTGTTATTAATAATTAGGTGTTGGCATATGGCCTAACTAAGTTGAATTTCAACTAATGATCACTTTTTATAGGGGACAAATCAAAATGATGCCTTTGAAACATTGAGATAAAAAGCATATGCGTTTTAGAGGTAAAATTTTTCAAATTTACTGTTTTTTAATCATTTCAACTGCACAATTTTATGACTAATAAAATATGTTGAACTTACACTTCATTAATTTTTTAAAATATTATTTATAAAAAAAAAAATATTAAAAGAATTTTACTTTCCTAACATATCCACTCGTTTTAAATTTTAAATTAGATAAAAATTTTGTGGCAATTGGATATTAGAGATATCATGTGAAAAAAAAAATTGAATAAGAACCTTAAAGAATTGTTTAGCACTTTATTACTTTTTGGTGTATTTAAAAAAAATTATTTTCTAGAAATATTAATTTCAAAAATTAAATTCAGATGCTTGACTTTTGTGGATATATGAGAGATCTCAAATTCGAAACGTTCTGTTCCACCACTACCATTGTAAGGGTTAAAAAAAATTAAATTAAGGTCATTCAACTACTTAATGTCATTCTCATTTTACGTTTCAAAATCAATAAAACTGTAATTATTGATTAAGCAAATAATTCAGTCCAAGTTTATAAATATATATATATATAACAAATCGGAAGAGAGTAGAGCGGTAGAAGGTTCTCTATCAGCTTCATTAATTTGAGAATTATTAATTGGTGATGATTCTGTTGAATAATTAAAAAAAATGGGAACATTCTCTTTTATCACCTGCCTTGCCTTCAAGGACAAGGTTCCATATATGATCCACTTCTGATGAGCCAATCTTCATTATTTGCATTGAGAGCAATGGCGGAAAGGTGAAGGTAATTATAAACTAAAGGTGACCACCATATTCATAATGCAATCCATTTTTAATGCATGATTAAACAAGACTATATGCTAAAATTATTCTAAATCAATCACTTTCAATCAATAAATTTTAGATTCTTGGTTTTGATTCTAATACTTGTTTATCTCAAACATGGCCTCTCTTTTTTTTTCTTTAATTTTTTAGTTTTTTTTTCTTATTTTGATAAAATTCATGATGCAAAAATGAGGTATACTACAAAAAAAAAAAAAAATACAGATTAATGTAAAGTGAAGTGGGTCAAATTCATATATTTATTTATTTTTTCACTGCTTTTTTTCTTATTTATTTACTTCCATGTTGGAACTTGTTTTGTTTAGTAGCTAGTTGAAAAGGTATTGATTTTGATTTAATGAGTAATTAAGTTTAGAAGAAAGAAACATGGTGGTCATACAGTTTGAATTGGAAAATGATGCATCATGATAACTGTGATGATGGTTGCAATTCAACTGTGATTTTGGACCATAATTGATTAAGCAGTTCAATTTTGATGCCAATTGACAAGTGATTATGATTAAGCATTTCAATTTTGCTTGGGCTAAATCTAATATGGACCTTTTGGACTAGAAGTCTAGAACCCATATTTTAAAATAATGGGCTCTAGTTTATCAGTATAGGCCCAATCCATCTCAATAATCATCTCTCAATTCAATCCTACGGGCAAAGATCAAAATCTCTAAAACCCTAATGATCAGTTCCTGCAATTTTTTCTGGAGCAATGAGCTCAAAAAGGATCATCAACGGCTGATTTATTAGCATCCAAAAACTGAGGCAAATTCGAGGTACATACCCTTTTTTCTTCAAAATTTAAACCTTTCAATAGAAATGGTTCCTTGGATGTTCAAGACTGTCATTTCGTTGTCTGTAAAGAACTCTTCTTGTCTCATTAAACCTCCAATTCATAACTCTCTAGCCTTTGTTTTCTTTTACACTTCAAAACCCACAAAATCTAAACCTGAAGTTACTGTCTTTGATTACTTGGTTGGTCAACAGCAATTCTCTCCTGAAACAGCTTCGAAAGTGTTATCTTCAACTTCCAAGTATGTCAGGAAACCTCAAAATGCTGATTCAGTGCTAAATTTCCTAACTGAAAGTGGTTTCTCAAAAGCCCATATTGAAAATGTTGTTCAAAAAATGCCACAGGTGCTCTTTTCTAATCTTGAGAAAAGTATTAAGCCTAAAATCAAGATTTTTCAAGATTTGGGCTTTGAGTCTACTGATATTGCTGATATAATAGCCGCTGATCCTTGGGTTTTAACTAGAAGTGCTGATAACAGGCTTGGTCCTTCTCTTTTAGTGTTGAAGAATGTTTTGGGAACTAATGCTGGTGTTTCTACTTTATTAAAGCTTTCTGGGTGGTTTTTGAAACACGATGTGGAAAGAATTATGATGCCTAATATAGAATACTTGAAGAGTTGTGGGATTAGTTCCTCGCAAATTGTTAAATATGTGTATAACTTTCCCAGGTTTTTTCTTATGAAGACGGAGAGTATTAAGGGTTATGTTAAAAGGGTTGATGAGATGGGTGTTGATAGAAAATCTAAGATGTTTCTTCCTGCCATTAGAACAATGAGTTCCATGACTGTAGAGAATTGGGAGCTCAAGTTGAAGCTTCTGAGGGAACTGGGGTTCACAGAGGAGGATATTCTGTGTGTTTTTAGAAGGGTGCCACAAGCATTTGCAACATCAGAGAAGAAGATTAGGGAGGTCACTGAGGTGTTGCTAAGTGTTGGGAATGTGGACATCTCTTACATTGTTTGCCACCCACAGTTGCTTATTCTCAGTGTCAATCAGAGGTTAAAACCACGATTAACAGTGCTTAAGCTCCTGGAGAGTAAGAATTTGCTCAAGAAAAAACCTAGTTTGACTACAGTTTGTACAATCTCTGGTGCACAGTTCTTGCGCAAGTATGTGATTCCTTATCCAGATGAACTTGGGGACATGTACATGGCTAGATTCAGCCAATAACCAACCAAAATTTTTGTATTACCGTTCGAAAAAATTACTCTAAGGAACATGTGACATATCTCAACATATGATTAATGATGCTTTTGGAGGATTATTGTACTAGTGTTTGTCATGAAACACAATTTTTATGAACAGGAATTGAGGCCATTGCTGATATTTTAGGTACAATCTTTTTACTGTATTTTTTGTGTAGTTGCTTATGATATAAGAGCTCTCTATTATTTAAAAAAAAAATCAAGAGGAAAAGTTTCAACTCCCATCCCATTCTTTTGATTAAATTGCGGATGGATTCTTCATTTTGTTGTCTTGATGTGTCTTTTTGAGCAATACACTTGCGCGGCAGCATTTTGTCATTCAATATCAGCTCACAGTCACAAGCATTGTTGTTTGTTCAATTCTGTGACGATGTAGTTTATATGTTCTTCTAGTATGCTTTAGTTTTTGTTCAAAGTCCAAACTTTTCCGGCATTCTTTGATACAGTGCTCAACTGTTATGTGCATGCAGTATCATTCAGATTATGTGCTTATAACCACTTTCTGATTTGATACAGGCACATGTGTTGCAATAATAATACTTATTGTGTCTGTTACTAGTAGTCCAGCAATGCATAATAATTATGTTTAAAGATGTATTTGCTTGTCCTGTAATATGGTTTTTTGAGGCCTTGTGAAATTGTCAAGAGTAAACACTCTTTGAAAGGAAAACGGCTAGTTCTCTTTATTCAATTGTCTTTGGGGCTCTGCCTTTTGAAATTGATGTGTCTAACGTATTGTTTGTAAGTGGTGATAATTAGAATGAGGTAGATTGTGCATTAACAAGGAATGCTAGCTGATTTGACATCCACTGCTTTTGGGGTAGCATATTTAAACTCATTTTCTTGCTGCTACCCAAGATTAGTGATAGTTTTATCTATAACTCGCTTCACTGGCAATAAAACATAAACTCTATTGCTTTTTTTTTTTTTTAACAACTATGGTCTGAGCCGGAGTTTATTGATGATGTTGCGGTATGTCTAGCAGTACTGGCAGTGTGAAATGCTATTTATTTGTATTGCACGACAGAGAGATACAAACCTATGGGTGATGGTCCACTTAACGTCTTCCCACCCACGTCGCTATACGCACTCAGGCATATCACTTAGCAAATGAAGTTGGGACTTGGGAGCATTTGCATGTGCACTCCATTTCAACCTTTTCAAGATGCTACTGATATAATATGTGCAAGAGTACCTCACAATCAGTGGGCTGTTCGAGTTGCGGGTTTTCCATGTTCATGGTTAAATACTGTCCCTTTTCACTACCCTGTGACCTCAATAATTAGTTGTCCCCCTGCATAATCAATTTCGAATTTATTAGCTTGTCGTTTTGATATGTAGATCCAAACTCAGTTCTTGGCATGACAGTGTAGAATTGGCGTAAAGAATGACACCCCAACCCAATGCAGTGAACTCCTTCGGCTTTGGTGGAACTGGAGCAGTAATGCAAATTATCGAAATCAAATCAAACAGTTAACTTCATTATTGATCACTAAGTGGTTTTTTTTTTTTATTTTGGGTTCTTTACATGAAATTAAAGAGACAAAATCATATACACAATGAGTTAAAAGTAACAGAAACCAACCACTCTTGAGTCCTGATTCCATAGATCAAAACGAGTTCATTTCCAGCAAAAAACTCTTGCTCTTGAGAAGCATCTGCACAGCCTCCCCATAAACGCCGCTGCCAAATGCACCCATTACCAACTCAGCATCCTCCACGTCATCTTTCCCCACCTCGGCACTACAGGGCCTAACCACCACAAGAGTCGCACCCTCCACCCAACTTCCATTGCTGAGCCTTACTCTAGGTTCATGCCTCATCCTCATTCTAACGCTCGGAACCACCGTCCTGCTAGCTTCCCACTCCCACTCGTCCCTCCCACGCGCCGCCATATCGTTCCTGCACTCCCTCAAATCGTCTTTCTCCATCACTACCGTTCCTTCTTCTTCTCTATCCTTCAGCACCAATCTCTCCATCTCTTCATGTTCTCTTACCACATCTTTTAATAAGTAATGTCTGGCTGATGCCGCAATCAACGCACTTATTGTCCACACCACTCTCGCCTTCAATCCACCGGCGGCGATGACATCAAAATCGTCAGAGTTTCTCGCACCACCAGCAGCAGCTCGAAATCCAAGAATCACGCAGCTCTTCAAGGTTTTACCGAATTCCGCTCTCCATTTAATCAGAACACCTTTGTCTAATTTCAAATCGCCGCTCGGTAACTCGATTTGCAGGTCGCGGATCCGGTCGAACCGTGAGAGAATTTGTGCAGGAGAGTTCTGCGTTAGGCTTAGGTTCTGTATCGGCTTGTCCTCGTCGGACTTGAAAAAGTCGTGGATGGATTTAAAGAGGGATTTGAAGAGCGCGAAGATGATTGATTCGGCGTCGGATCCCGGCGAGATAACGCAGTCGACGGTGAGAGACAGAGACTCGGTCTGAGGAACGAGGGAGTTGAAGCGTTTCGAAACGGAACGGCAGCGTATTAAGGTTTTGACATCGGAGACGAAGTTGAAGATCAAGAGGATTAGAGAATCCGGTAGCTGATCAAAGCCATCCATTTTGATGGGAAAATGATACAAAAGAAGAGTTTGAGATTTTAGATATTTAAGAGAGGAGAGAAAGGATGCAACATTTGACCGTTGACCTGGTTTCAGTGGGACCTACATTGGCTTTTCCAAGCAATTTAATTGGACGGGAGATTTTATCTGCAGTGTCTTTAAGTGATAATGTCACTGGCAGGTGATATTGGTACGCTGTCACATCCATTGACTCCATCAACTCTAGCGGTCTAATTATACAATAAGACCAATTTTTTTTAATTTTTATATAATATAGTTTTTTTAAAACATCACTAATAAAATTTGATTTGACCCTTAAACTTTTCATAAAAATTTAATTTGATTCAAATTAACTTTTTATCATTTCAGTTCAAAGCTTGTACTTAATGTCTCATTTAAACTTATTTTTTGACCGTTGATAGAGCGTGTAATACACGTCCTTCAAAAGGTGTGTTCACAATTAAAAAAAATAAATTATAAATATAATTAAGCCTAAATAACTTATTAAGAATGAAAAAAGTGTTTACTCATCTTTTTCTTTTTTATTTCCAATTTTTTACTTCATTTTTTTAATTTCCTTTTTTTCTTTTTGTTTTGGTTGTGTTTGTTGTTTCTAGAAACAAAAACCGTCTCATCTCTTGCAGCCAACCACAAAAACCGATCTAATCACTACTTTCCGTAAGCATTGCCGCGAAATTTAGAATCAGACACCTCCCGCCGGCTACCATTCAGATCTCTAGAACCGACAAAGACGATAGTCGCTCAACTTTTGATAATGAATTGACTACCGAGTCTGACAAAGATGATGTCTGTAGCAGAAGAGATAGACGAGGAGGAGGATAAAATCCCCAATTTTACTACTAGTGGTCAACGAGGCTGTGCTCGGCATTATATTAGTGATTAGCGTAATCTAATGTTAAATGCTGAGAATTTAGTTTTGATTGTCAAATGATTTGGTTGGAATTTTTAGTTTTGTGTTATGCATGTGTTATGCATCTTGGTAACTGAATGAACAATTTGGTTTTGATTATTGATTTTGGTGGAAATTTTTGGTTTATTCTTTGTAACTGATTATTTTCGTGTATCTAATAGCCTCACTATTGCACATAATTAGCAGCAGCAACTTAAGAACTTACAACCCCCCCCCCTCTCGTGCTGGTGTTGATCATTGACTTGCTTACCTTGCGATGGTAATGTTGTGATGGTTATATAATGGTGTTCAGGACTAGATGTCTCATTAATTACTACATTACCTACATAACATGAACTAAAAAAAATTTAGTTGTTGTATAGAAATAAATGGGGTTGGATATATGGGTTATTGGTAATTTACATGCTCATTTTTTGAGTTTTTATTTTCCATTGTCATGGAAACAATCGCTGAAATTTAAAAAAAAATTGCAGGAATGAAGAGGCGTATTTTGGCCATTTTCTGACGAAAAAATATATAAGCATCGACGACCCCTGCGGCAGCCAAGTGCACCAACATTAGCAGTCATTGATCCAACCATTGAAGAGGACTTCGCACCTAGGCTTGAAGCATGGGCATAGCTGGCTGAAGCTCCAACTCCTGATGGAGTGAAGTAAGCTCCATTTAGCAAAAGTTCTCCTTCTGATCTCCAGTTCCAGTCCTGCCATTAGCCAAGAGGTGTTTCCACTCTCTTTGCCACGTGTTTCAACCAATTCATCATCAAGATTCAGCCAACTTAATTATTTTGCAATTTTTTCTAGAATTGGAAAGGGTTCGAGAGGAATATGTAATACCTCCTTAGCAAAAGGTTAACTGGTGCATTATATCTGTTACCCTGATTGTTAATGGTGAGGTTAGCACTTCCACCTATGGCATACATTTCCCAGTGAGTGTGGTCATTGTTAACCACATGGAAGTACCCATGTCTTGTGAAGTAGTGGTTTCTTGTGAAGTTGTTTTGTTGGAGCATTTGTTGTGGATGCTTTAAAGTGGAGGAAGAAAATGAACAGAAGATACAACTAATAGAGAGGAATCTTGCAGCTAGTGAGTTAAATTTTCTCTATCTTCTTCGTTGTCCAGTTCCTATAACTGTTATGAAAGTTACGTTCTTAATTATTGAATTCTTTTCCTTCTTCTTTATCTGGGATATATTCATGTCTTTTTTATTATGCGGCTGTGCTGTCTTGTTTTCATTGACCTATTCACGATTTCAGTTATTTTTGTTGGGAAGATTGATCTTTGACAAAAAAAAATTTGTGTTATTTGGTGTTTGGTTGTTGAGAAATGTGGGAATTTGTAACTGCTTTTTTACCCATGTTTTGTGTTAGCCATTTTTAAATTTTTTTTAGTGTTTAATTAGAGTGAGTGTTACATGCTTCAAATTTTGTCAGAAAATGAGTTTAAATGATCAATTAATGGCAAATTTTAGGTTAAAATGGTCAAATAAGTTATTTTGGACCAAATTAAACTTTTACAAAAAGTTCAAGTAACAAATCAAACTTATTCCTTTATTTATATCTATAAAATCACGCCTGTTATTTTTTAAATTTGAGAAAAAAATTATTTAATTTTAATTATATGTATGAGACATCGTTGCGGGATAAATTTTTAGTTGTTTTTATCGAAAGTCTTAATATCTTAATTTAAATCAATTAATCGAGATTTGACCGGATTATAATTTTTTGTGCGATAAGCAATTATATAATAAGAACAAGGATAATGAAAAAGTCTAAAGTGGAAGCATAATATGCATTACTATAGTTCTTGCATATGAAATCAACATATAGTTTTTCCCCTAAAAGATCATGTCCATTTTTTGTTTTCAAAAATTTATTATAGAATTTCAGAGTATATGGTAGAAAGTAGCTATATTGGAAAATGAAATATTAGTGCATATTAGAGTTTATAGCATTCATGATTTTTACACGATAAAAGTAATAATTTTTCCGCTAATATTAAAAAATCAAAAATAATATTTTTAATTTATAATTATAATAAATAAAATTATAAATTTAAATAAGCATGTAAAGATATTGATATTTAGTCAAAATAAAAATAGAATAAAATTGCAGCAAAAAACTAACACGAGACTCACATATATAATATTTTATGGCTAACATCAAAAGCTTCATATTGAATTAATTTGATAAGATAAAATAAAAAGGATATGCATGATCTTGAAGCCATATAAAACAAATAAAAACTCAATAATAATAAAATACAATAAATCATTGGAAATGTCCTAATTCCCATTATCTATCACTTATTAATTATTAGAAGACAAAGTACAAAGTGGATTATCTAACTTGATATTTATTTTTTTGTTAAATAAGCTCTATGTTTATTTATCAACCAACAAAAAAATCATTATATATAGTTTAAAAAATCAGTAAATGGATACGGCGAAATTCATCATGGACCATATAATTAATATTTGTATAAATGTCTAAGATCTGTATTACCTGGCTACATCTCATTTTAGATTGCGACTCTGTGTTTGTTATGTCATTGATAAATTAAATTATAAGCTAAACCTCAAGTTGATAATTAATATTGATCCAACATCATCCAAATAAATAAGTTTTATCCCCTCTTTGGCTGTGAGGTTGGAGGTACTTTGTTTTCCATTATTATTAGTATTACTAAAAAAAATAATATACTTTTTCAAATTCAATAAATTTTTTTGAACATTGTACAAAAGTTAAGAAGAGAAAGTGAGATTGTTAAAAAAAAAGTGAGGCCTATACCGGTTGGTTAAAGGTTGAGGTTCTCAAATCAATTCCTAGCAACATCATAATTATTTTTTTTTCCCGTTAATATTAATAATTAATTACAGTCGTGACTCTACTAGAACAAACCATTCAAAAATAAGAGAAAGTCGGTCACTCCCTAATCATCCATAATATTTATAAAAGACTTGGCCAGTAGCCAAAACCTCACAAACTTTTAATTCCATAATTGAAAGATGTAAAAAATAATCTTTTAGCTATAAATATGTGAAAGTAAATTAAAATAAAAAAACTTATAAAGTTTGGCATATTATGTTAATATTTTTCTAATATTTTAATGTTATGTTATTACTTTAATAAGGTTTGAAACCCATCAAACTCATATATTTCTTTGTCAATTTTTGTCATTAACCAATGGGTCAAAAGAATAAACTATAAGAGCCAAAAAAAAATTATCTAGTTTTAAAATTTTTAATGTAATATTGAACTTTTAGTTTCACAATTTTTAATTTTTTTTAACCTATTAACTGTTACTGATTGTAAAAATTGACAAAAAGAGGTACTAATAGAATATGTAAAATCTTGGGACATTTGTATTTCACCCTACAAAATAAGAGGACTTTGTTTGAGTTGGAGGAAATTTTGGTAAAACAATGAATGGGCTGGCCAACATGAACTTTTCTTGATTTAAGAAGGCATTGGGCCATTAATTCATGGCCTCAGCCCAGTAATTAGATCCAGCACTCGCCCTACTTTTAGAAAAAATTACAGAAATCACCAATTTCAATCAAAATATTTTTAAAAATACGGTAATAACTAAAGTGTTGTCAAAATTACAGTGTTTTTTTTTTATTTTGGGTAAATTGCTATATATATCATGTGTTTTGACCTTATATACTATTTTATCATGACATTTGAAAAAATATTTATTTATTTCTGACATTTGTAATAATTAAGACTCATTAATTTTTTGTCAGGAAGAAATACTATACGAATTTATCAATGTCATGGATGAATTAATATTTTTTCAAATATTAGGATGAAATAGTGTATTAGACCAAAATACAAAAGGCAACCAATAATTCACCCTTTATTTTTTTTCACGTGTGCATTTTTCTGTGTTTCATTTTTGTGTGATTATTTCTTTATTCTTACTTTCTTTCTTTCTTATTCTTTCCATTTGTTTTTTTCCTAACTGATTTTTTCTTTCTCTTTCTATTTTTTATTTTTTTCTAATTTATTTTTTCTTTCTCTTTCCTTTTTTTTTTCTATTTTCTATTTTTTCAAAAAAAAACTGAAAAGAAAAAGAAAATGATATTGAAGAAGAAAGCAGAGCAAAAAAAAATTTAATTGTAAATGATGAATTTAAAAAAAAGAAGAAGATGATGATGAAGAATAAGATGGTAAGTTTTGGTTGTTTTTGTAGGCATTTGTCAAAACAACCAGAAAAATCATTACAAAAAAACTCATAAAACAGAAAAAAAAAAATCAACCAAAAAAATAATAACCATAGAAATAACCGTCAAAACAACCAGAAAAACCATTAAAAAAAACTTATAGAACTGAAAAAGAACCAACCTAAACGTATAAAAAC
>CATIWM010015552.1:0-12151 GCA_949671775.1 Mallotus repandus | reverse complement strand
CCAGTTCTCTGCACTGTCAATTATTTCACCGGTTTTTATAAGGTAACGAACTCGATTCCCATTGTCAAGAACTTTGTGGCCAACCCGACTTGCAACGTTCTGTTCTTTTGAGTATAGCATCACATTTGAACTGTGGATAGGTGCTTCAATCTGTAATACCAAATTCAAAAGTCCACTTGTCACTACATACAACAGGCACCACTATATCTGATCCTAAGCATGACGTCTAAAAGTACACAATCTACCAATCATTAATCAACATAGCATGAACACCTAAATTTTCAGCTATAGCATCCATGATAAACAAATTTCAAGTAAAGAACAAAAGCAGTACCAAAACAAAAATTTGGGGTGCATTTAAAACAGGTTTTTCTCCTCAAGTATCCTTAAGTAAATGTGCATTATGGACCTTATGCGATAGAATAACAATAAAAGTACAGCAACTCTGTATGATTAAATTGGATTTATGTAAGAAACACTAAACCAGGAGAAAGTAACCTTAATAATCTGGCCAGATTCTCCTTCTTCCCTACTCTTCACGTGCTTTGTCTTCAGGTTTATTTCGTTCACTACCACAGTGCTGTTGTGCCTGAGGATCTTAGTCACCTCTCCAATTTTCCCCTTGTCGTCTCCAGATATCACTTGAACTGTGTCTCCTACCTTAACATGCATTTTGTGCAAAATTGGAAGGCTGTTTGGCTTACAATCCTTCCTCTCCCATCGCTTAAGCTGCAAAAGAAAAAGAAAAAAGATTAACGGCTAACCTGGTTGATTAATGCTCACAAGACATGAATCAATATTCAAATAAGAGTTAGTACATTTTTCTTCAGCAGCTTCACTGAATATATAAACTAGAACATAAACTGGGCTTTATTCAACTAAACTCTCATGAATGATATATTCTAGAAGCTTTTATCTCACAGAAATTCCCTGAAGCATGTATTACAATTATTACTCGTGCAATCTTTTTTAATTCATGCCCTTTACCCTTTCATTAC
This sequence comes from Mallotus repandus, assembly GCA_949671775.1. Classification (NCBI taxonomy): domain Eukaryota; kingdom Viridiplantae; phylum Streptophyta; class Magnoliopsida; order Malpighiales; family Euphorbiaceae; genus Mallotus; species Mallotus repandus. The sequence continues at coordinate 11,153 of CATIWM010015552.1, read as the reverse complement.
TTTGAACCATTAGCATTTATTTTCTCACAAAACACACCTCAAAACATGTTCAATACTAAACAAAGGCAAAAATGCAATCGGCATGAAAAGGATCCGTTAACTAACCCTTGCAACAATGAGACTTGAACTCTCTGGTGTCTTCACCTGCATGGAAAACAAGGAGGGAAATTATTACAAAGTGACTATAGAAATTGACAAGTAGGTCAAGCACTGCCTATGATGTGACCGAATTAATGCTCAGTTAAGTAAGTACAAAACTATCTCTATCCAAGGCAAAATTTACTGACAGAATTATAATGCCCATGCCACTTGAAACAATGAAATGCATGCACTATTTGGATATTAAGACATGACATCAATCTCCAAATCATACCCACAAGTGAATTATAACACAATGTGATGAAACAGACTCACCAAGGGTACAGCGCTTAGGAATTTACACTATCATCCTAGCATTCACATCAATTTTTCAATTTAACAACACAAAGATGATCCATAGCCACAAGCATCGTTCAATTGCACAACAGCTCGTGCCTTGTACTGTTATGATAAAGTAGGAAGCCAGTAACTATGAGCATAGCAAATAGTAATACCGATTATAAATACAGAATACTGAAAAATTTCACCATCCTCATGGTCCTCCACAGGAAGCACAAGTCATGGCTCACTTGACAATAATAGAACTTCAGTTAGCATAGAAAGACCCAAACTTTCCTGTTCAACAAAATCAATAACAAGGTTCTCCTTTGATTACCGTCAAGAACAATCCTCCATAAATTTCCTCAATTTCGCCAAAACCCATAAAGAAATCACTTCCAAAATTCCAAAAAAAACAATGCAATTTGACAAAAATGAAAATTAATGGACAATATTCCACTACATGAACCCAATAAAGCACAGGTAACTAACTCCAGTTGAAGCAAAGACCCAACTGAATACACCAAATAAGCAAGTAAAATACACCGAGAAAAATCATAATTGAGAATTCACATGCACATATTTATTAATAAACAAAGAAAAAAAAACACGAAAGGAACTTTAAAAATTAAAATAAAATTAGCAAAAAAAACTGAAAAAAAAGAAAAGAAAAAAAGATGAAACGTACAAGTGTAGGACAGTGAGAGGGAAAGGAGAGGCGTTGGCCAAAGAAAGAGTTGGAGGAGATAGAAATTGAGGCCATTGAGCTTTGAAGTGCAGCCATTGCTGCCATTTTTCAAAAAAAAAAAAAAAAAAGCTTTCTTCGAAATTTGCTGATGATAAACGGATAACAAAGGAGTAGCACCTTTGTTGGCAAAACAAGTGTCAGTAAAACGACGGCGTTTTTTCAATGCAATTGGTCAAAAGATATTGGCTGGGATACCTTGGGTTGGGCTCATTTCAAGGGCTAATAGTTTGCATTTTTTAACAAAATAATGGCGCCAAACTGATTTGAAGGATTTTTTTTAAAACAAATTAATATTAATTCTTTTTTTTGGCATAGAAAATGTCATTACCAAAGCTCTCAAAATGTTTCAAGTTAGGTCAAATTTAAGATATAAATTTTATAGTTATTGTCAGCTCTCCAGTAAGCCCTTGGAGAAAATTATCTTATCAGGGAGTTATACTTAGGTCAAATCACAGCTTTGCTAATTTTTGTTTTTAAGAAAAAAAAAAAAAATGAAGCCTCAATTTACACAGAGAATAATTTTTCTTCCATTTCCATTTTTGAAAGATTAATGTACAAAATCAGAGAAGAGGAGGACCTAATTATGTTACACAAAATTACAAGAAAACTGAACTTGAAGCCTTCAGTCTAACTCTCTAAGGCAGAAAACAGAACTGGAATAGGTCTGCTTGCCATCTAAACTCATTTTCCAGTTGCATGTGTACATCTCACAAAAGAAGGCAAGAAAAATAAAATAAAATATAAAACCAAACCAAAACCATAAACCAAAAATAAAGCATAGATTTTAATGAAATGAACAAACAAATCATCTAAATTCACACGTGTCAGCACTGTCCATAGACTCCTCTCTCCTATGGCATTCGGAAACTGGAGTCTTGACTTCTAGTTGATCCATGTCAATAGAAACTTCATCTGCTGTTGCAGAGAGTGACTTTCTGTGATGCTTTCTGTTGTGCCTTAATTTGAGTATCCGGGTCAGTACTTGCACAATGTCTCTCATGGCAGGTCGTTTTTTCGGCACCCGGTTGATGCATTTGTATGCTAGAGCTGCTACCTCATTCAACTCTTGCACATCAAATTTCCCATCCAGACGTGAATCCACAATTTCTTCCCACCCAACTTTCCCCTCAGTGTTCATTGCTGCCTATATAATCACAAAGCATTTTGATTAAGAAATAAGCATACATATCACTAATGCACGTACGTATTTATTTATGGCAAGCCTAAAGTAGTGCAGCTCGTGTGATGAAATTGAATCTTTCGCTTATGCAGTCTCTTAATTCCATTTTTTGCAGTCAATTAGTTTGCTTCCATCAAAAGAGAACAAGGATAAGAGACATAGAATGCTGCTTACTAGTTCAACATATTCCATGAGACCTTGTTGAGGATTTCTGGCAGCTATAAGTTCAAAGAGCAACACTCCGTAGCTGTAGACATCACTTTTCTTTGTAAAGGTCCTTGTAGATACGTATTCAGGATCGAGATATCCAAATGTGCCCCGTACATTAGCAGCGTGTCTGTCTACCATTTCTTCTCTTGAAAGACCAAAATCAGCTACCTACTTAAAACCAGCATAAACAGTGAACAAAATAAGCTATGATAGTCCATGGACTTGCTGCCGAAATGACTGCCGAATTAAAAAGTTTGCTTTAACAGGTTCCAACATTTAAGGAAAGATTTATTATTGACAAAAAACATACCCTGGCTCTCATAGAGTGATCCAACAAAATGTTGGAAGATTTAATGTCCCGATGAATCACAGAAGGAACTGCCTGAAGGCAAAAAAAAAAAGCTTCTTAAGGATTGAGCAACAATTAGTTCACGGTACAGAAAAATGCATGCACGGATACACATACATGCTTTTGTCTAAATAATATGGAAGTTTACCCCATCGTGAAGATACTCAATGCCTCTTGCTACATCTAAAGCAATATAAACCCTCAAATCCCAGCTCAGTGGTTCATGATTTTCACCTGCACATACAAGAAAATGTATGTCATGCTTCATAAAGGTAGCACATAAACTAGGAAAATGAATGGCTGCATCCGAGTATCTACTTTCTCTACATCTTAATTTCACCAGCAAATCATACCTAATTAAGAATGCAAATGAACTGGAAATGCTGTTATAATAAATGCTGCATCACTAGCAAGGTTCAGTTCAACTCTTCAGTCCAGACATTGCAGATACAAAATGCAATAAACTACCAGACATATCTTGAAGTTTTGCAGAAAAGCTTTGTGCAATGAAAAGGTTTAACTGTTTAAAGTAAACCTGCTAAAGGTTTTGGAAAGCTGGAGACCATTCATAATATGTTGATCCTAGAATAAGAGGAACAAAAAAGGAATTTTTGTGCATGCCCTTCTATTCATAAAAAATCTAGAGCCTACGACCTCTTTTGCCTGAAGAATTGAAAAACAAAATCCTAGCAGAATAAACAGCATATTTATTAACTAAACACCACCAGTAACCAGAAGCAAACTTGGGATCTGTTTTCACTTTTCACCATGGAATGACAACTATAAAATACTAAACACAAAACCCATATTTTCTGCTCCTAAGATGCTATCCCTTTCTGAGCATTGAAAAGAATATGCAGAATCCAATAATTTGAACTTAGGAAGACTCCTGGGTGGCAACTCTTGAAGGTGTTGTGCACAGAACTGCGCCTTTTTTTTAAGCAAATATCCATTACAAAAGCTTCAAGAACCCAGCTTCCCGGATGGACACCCCAAAAAGTTGGGACATTGCATTTGCGATATAGTACTATTTGTTGTTAATACCCTAACAAGGAGCAGTTTCTTCAACGGCCAAAATCTTAGCTATGGTAGGCTCACAACTGATGCATTTGCACAAGACAGTGGCAAAATGATGACGATTGTCATGCAGATATATGATAGCTATCCAATCACAAGTTCCATACAATAAATCAAATTTCCTATCACACATAAAGGTTATGTTGGCTTACTGTACAAATGAGAAGCCAGGCTGCCTTTGCTCATATAGACATATACCAGCATATGTTGACCCTTCTCTGCACAATATCCAACCAAATTCACCAGGTTCCTATGATGCAACCTTCCCAAGAGCATAACCTGAGAATAATCAAGAGTTCGACCATAAAAAATGATGAGCAAAAGAGAATTCAGCAAAAATAAAGAATCTATAAGGCAATTGAGTCAATTACATAAATGCGAAGCAGGTAAAATACATTCAAATTCCCGAAGCCGCAGTCAAAGGCAGAACCAGAACAATTTTTCTATGTTATTAGACATGTTCATTGATGTGCCAATTACTGGGTGAAACTATTGCTCAAACTTAAAACTACAATTTCAAGATGAAAGTCAAAATTTTCAATTATCATCCAGAATTCATCAAACACTTGGGCCCTTCAAAGTCCAGCTGAATGTTCAAAGTGATAAAACTCTGATCCACATTTATTTGTTAATATTTCACTTTTTAACTTTCTTTCGGCTTATAGAAGAATTTCCAGTAAAAGTTTTCTTCATCTAATTACCTATTACATTTCAAGGAAAGGCATACAAGGTCAAAGCTGTTTAGACAATGGCCGAAAAATTGCAAAGTCAAACATTTAACATGCACCAGATCTGGTGTGGCTCCAGGCATGTCTATGCAAGTTATTATATCTTTCCTGAGATTTAAGATAAACATATAACTAATCTTCAAGGCACATGCAGTGTTCAAACTGAATATGTCTCAGTAATAAACCACTATTTTCTTGGAGTGTGTATGCTAGGTACACATGCGCTGTTAACAAATAATACCTCAGTGTGAAACTCTTTCTCCCCCTGTTTAGAGTCAGTTGCAAGCATCTTAACAGCAACTACCTCACCAGTTGACATCTGAGCTTTATATACAGGACCAAATGCTCCTTGTCCTATTAGTGTTGTAAAATTATAGGTTGCTTTTTGCAGATCCCTGAGCACATGGCACCAGAAACAAAACTTTAAATATAATGAAAAGAAAAGAATCCACCAATGGTCTTTATCCTCAGTAATTTTTTATAAGATGTTCATTATTGCATATCTTAGTCAGTTATGGTAGCCCTTTTCAGCAGAGATAACAGTGCAAAGGCAACAGAAGCTCAAGACCTTATATAGAGTACTCAAATTCAACTGGCAAGGGCAGTACTGCAAAAGTTAAAAGGAAAACATACTTGTAAGAATACTCTGGAATTCCAGACACTGCCACCACATTACTCTTCTTAAATCCTTCAAGCCAAAAGGACATGCCATGACGTCCAGATTTAACTGGTGATTCTGGAGCAAGAGTTGAGTCTGATAATATAGTACATGAATCAGCGCCATTAGTCCGAATAGGGATAGCTGCTGCCCTCCTTGAACTGCTATTTCCTATCTGTGATCGCTTCCTGTGATACCTAAAACAGAAGAGCGCTAAAATAGCCAAAAGCACTCCAATCACCACCCCTATTGAAATCCCAATGACCAATCCAGATGACTCCCCTTTCATTTCCTTGTTCTTTGCTATTTGCTATAGAAACCCTTGTTCCATTGATTGAACTGCAACATAAATCAAAGTCAAAAACTGTACAAAAATTTGCATTCTAATACGCAAGTCAAACTAAATCTATATTGCATTTTGCTGCACCTGTACCTACTACAGAACCAACTTCCTGAAATTGACAATTTAATTATAAATGTCAAGAAACCATAGGTTGTAGGTCAAATATTCAGATAAAAGAAAAGAATTTCTTTAACATTCATAGCCAAGTAAAAGAAAAGAAAGTCATTTTGAGACAAATTTTGAATTGGTAAAAAAGCAAAGAAGAAAACGACACTAAATTCAAATAGAATAGTCTTATTGAAGGGCCTGAATCAATACGTCTACACAGCGTAAGAAACCCACCAAAGCTATTGAATTTTGTCCTTTAACTGACTTTGTAAACAAAGAAATATTCACTCAACAGAACAAAAAAAAAAAAATTCAAATGAACCTAGGAAGAAATAAAGGAAAACCCACCAACATTACTCTGTCAAGATTAAAACTTTTCTCAATACTAATCACAAAAAATGGAACTTTTTATCAAAATTAGCAAAAGTAAATAAAGAAACCCAGAATCATAATCACTGGATTTTATCTAAAACTAGATTTCCAAATATGGGATTTTCCTTTTTTATTTTTTGGTCCTCAAATATGGGATTTTCTTTGTACTTGCAAAAATGAAGCAATGACTAAAAAAATATTGTTGATCAAAACTTGCTGAAATGAAAATCAGAAACCATTATCAAACTGCAACGTTTCGACTAATACCATTAAAGTTGAACTGAAAAATGGTCAACCCATTAAACACATTTATGATCTATTTAGTTCTAGACAAAAAGCAGGAAATTTCTCAGAGAATCAAACAATCTGTAAACAAAAAAAAAAGTCATTAGCAATAGAAAAACCACAGATCAAGTAATGACAAAAAAACACAAGTTTAACGGTAGAAAAAAAAAACAAGAACATGTTTTTTGAAAAAGCAAGAAACGTTCAACACATTGAACATGAACATTTCAGGTCCCATAATTACAAAAAGAAGAAGAAGAAGAAGAAGCAAAAACTCACCTGTTCTCTGTTAAAAAATGGAGACAGTTGTTTTTTGAAGGCTTTTAAAAAACGGAGAGAAATTGCAAGAAAGCAACGAAAAATGGTATAAAGAGTTTAGAAGAGAACAATGAAATGAAGAGAAGGGAATCCAAAAACTGCAGTATTTTTTTTTATTATTGTACTATAAAAAAGATCTACTTCAAGGAAACTACTGCTTTTTTTTTTTTTTTTGAACGAAGGAAACTACTGCTACGAATAAAGCTAAACAGTTCTTGTGTTTGGACATAAAACATAGACATACAGCGAGTACGAGTATGAGTCTTTCTGTTTAAACAATATTAAAAATAAGTTTTTTGGTTCTAAAAATTTAGGTTAATTATGAAATGATCCCTTAAGGTTTATTTTAAACATATTTTAACCTCTATCATTTTAAAATAGCTCTTCCTATAGCATACATTTGTGTATGTATATAAATAAAATAAAAAAACCATTAAATTAATCATTGCAATAATTAACTATATATATATATATATATGTACTGAATAAAAATTCTTTTTCATTATTCATCACTGTAATTTAATATGTCATTAAGAACTAAAAATGCTTTAGAATGTAATTATTTAAGATTTAAAAATCAAGTTATTTACATTTTAAGAGACTAAAATGTTGTATATTTAAAAATATTAGTTTATATGTAATGTCAACTTTTAAGAAAATGTATATAATTAAATTTTTTGGATATAATATATCAATTACATATCATTCGATTTTTTTATATTAAGTTGAAGATATCTAATTTTATTGTGAATTACATAGTAAATATAACTCTTTTTAAAAATTAATTGAAATTATTTTACGAATTTCATACACACTAAATTATATATAACTTTTCAAATAATTGAATATAATACGTTCAAAATAGACTTATAATTTTGTATACAATTTTAATTTTTTATTTCTAACTTTTGTAGTAATTTTAATTTTTCTTTTCTATTCTGTTTCAATTTCATTTTTAAATTTAGAAATAAAAATTTTTGCTTCTATTTTATTATTTTTATGTAGTGGTAATTAAAAATATATATGTCTATTGACAAAGCTAGGGGAATAATTATCATAATTTTATAAATACTAGGAAATTGGGTGTAAATGACGTTAAATTAGAGTGGCTATTGGTAATTAAGGCAAAATTTATAAATGCCGTGAGTCGCCGTTTGGCAAATTTGCAGTAATAAAAACGCGGTTCGGAGATTTCGAGTTCCTAAAATAGCCTCGAGATTTTATATTTGTGACGATTATGTCCTGAGCTAGGGAATTTATGTTGTCGATACTTTTTGGGTTGGAATTTGTATTGTGTGGGACCAACTTTTAAATGGAGTAAATGGACTGACACGTGGGGCATGTAGGGTTTCAGTGATTATTGTTATACAAGACACGCAAAAAAAAAAGGTGTATGTATCCCTCCAAGGATGTGTTGTTTGGTACAAGGCATAATATATATATGATTTTGCTTTTATTATTTTTTATCAGTTAAATATTTTAATTTATAATTTTATTATTTTAATATTTAAATTTAATTAAAATATACTAATTTATATTAATATGATAATATAATATATTTATCACTCCTTATATTTGTCATATTTTATCAATTTAATACATTTATTTATAGTTTTTGTCAGTTAAATCCTTATAATATGACGCATTTTGATTCGCTATTTCGTACTACGTGTACTGATAGGGGTTTCAAAATTATATTTTAACCAACTTTAGGTGTCAAAATGACAAAACTATAAATTGAAATGTCAAACTGATAAAAAATGACATACAAAAGATCATGTATGCATTACGCTTTGTTACAATCAAAAAATAAATGTACCCATTTGAGATATAAAATTGGAATAAATTAGAAGGATTTTATTTATTTATTTGAGACCCAACAACTAAAAATTTATAATCGATATACAAAAAATACTTATTGTAAAAATCATAAATTATAATTGAATGAAATTTGATGTTTCGATTTAATGGTAAAGTAAACCAGTATTAAAAATAAAATTTCAAATATAAAAATTAATTAATATTATTATTATTATTATTCTGGTAGATTGGATTATGTTAATTTACAAAATATATTTATTTTCAATGGTAGTACAACAAGTAACATATATGTATTCATATAGTTGAACAATAGTGAGTAAATTAATTGTTGAAGCAAGAGTATTGGTGAGAGATAATTGCATAGAGTAATGTGGTAGCTAGTGTTGAGTAGTAGTATTAGAAGAGAAATTGATGCATTTTAGCATCAAAGTGTGAAGTGGTAGTTGGTGTTGTGTACAATGGCGGTTATTAGGTAAGAAAATATTTGTGATATTTGGTAAGAAGCAACTGTCTATCAATCCAACCCACCTAAAACCTAATATCAATCCAAACCACACAAGACCATATCATAGATATTCCAACAATAAAAAATTTTAATATCAATTTCAACCTCATAATATATGTATATCTGACCTCTTGGATGAGAGTGACAAATTCCTTCATGTAAATGTAACTGTAATTATATTAATTATGACATTTTTATATTTCTATATTATAATTATATATGTCATTTCATGAAAAAAATTATAATTCAATGATTAATAATGATGATGTTAGTATATGTTGATTTTCAATAGATCATTCATGTAACCCTATCTAAAGTCAAAATTTGAGCTATCTAATCAACTGGTAAATTGACCAAATCACTTCCATATTGATAGATTGCACAAAAAAAAAAAAAAAAAAAAACCCACCAACCCAAATTGTTTATTATATATAGACTCTTGTAATGTAAGTAATAGTTCTTATGTAAATTTTTTTTTATTTTACCGTTTTGGTGGGGTTTAAACCGTTATCGGTGCGTTCTTATGTAGAAAATTTGCCACTCAGGTCAAGAGGGTTTGGTGTAATTTTTTTTTTCTAGATAGAGACAATTAAAATGTTCCTAATGGAACCAAAAAGAATATCTATAAATACATATTAATTGGAAAAAGAGTGTAGTGATTCCTGCTATTTTTATTTAAATATAGCTCACTTAATTTTTTTACTTAATAAAAAGACTCATTTATTTACTGTTATATTATTTCAATTACATAACAATTTAAAGTATTTTTTAAGTTATATTATTTCATCATTAATTAATAGATTATCATGGTAATGTAAAGTAATAATTCTTATGTAATTTCTTTTTCCTAGATAGACTCACTAAAGATTCTGCTTATAAATTAACAGAAAGATTCTGCTTATAAAAGCTCTAGAGTGTCCTCTCTTCTTTTTTAGTGGTTTTCTTTAAGTGGTTTATGATTTTGTGGGTAATTTTTACCTTTTTTTTTTTAAAAAAAAACATCACTTCATTTTAAGCTCATAAATAATAGAATTTGAGATTTAACCCTCAATTCTTAATGTATTACCTTATTTTATTAGTAGATGTTAGTTTGGATCATTATATCTAATGTTTTTTTTGGATTATATATATATATTTTTTAATCAAAATTCTCTATAGTTTATTTGCTAGTATAAGCTCATTTCTTCCAATTATATAATTTGATATGTAGCTGCGTGATGTGATTAAGTATTACATAGATGGTTAGTATAGGAGAATTTGGTGTCAATACTTCATCATCAAGAGAATGTACAATACTTTCAACAGCAAAATAGTAATGCAAGCTGATGCAATATTTATATAATTGTATGCATTATTAATTTGAAAATTTTATTATAACAGTCTATAATAGTTTGTATTACTATATTAGTGTTATATTTTGATTGTACTTTTTTTTTATCAATAAATCATTTATGCTAAAAAATAAAGATTTTTCTTATGTAATTAAGCATATGTATGTGATAGAATATTTTTTTGTGGAGGTCACGATCTGTGGCATATATATATATATATATATATATAATCTTAGCGAATATATGATACTAATTATATAATAGTAATTAACAAGTCAATTCAAGGGTTAATTAGTCATTTAATAAAACTCCAATAGTTCCAAAACAAACATGCATGAATGTGGTGCTAATGAAAATTAACAAGTGAATGTTCTTTTTTTATTTTTTTGATCGAAAATAATGTTTGTAAACAAAAGAATTAAAGAGAAGAAGAGGTAAATCCCAATGATGAAAAGTATCATATATATTAGGAGAAATTTTTGTTTATATTGAATCTATATGAATTTATACTTGCATCACATGGATCTCTAATTTTTGGATCTTCATATGAATTGCCATTAATTTCAGAAGTCTAATACTTTACCAAAATTTTAGATGTTTGATAAAAATATGTACGTAAAAATGTATGTTTCTATATCATAAATTTAATTAATTATTGATAGCCCATATCAATATTCTATTCTAATAAGAGTTATAATCCCTA
>CATIWM010015526.1:0-17926 GCA_949671775.1 Mallotus repandus | reverse complement strand
AAGTGTTTTGAAGGCTTACACTAAAACCAAATTCCCAAGTGTTTTAATGGCTAAACACTTAAACTAATTCCTTTAGAATAGAACCTCACTTCCCTTTTTCTAAACCCAAAAAATAGAAGAACAAGAATTTCTATTCTAACACTCACCAAACTCTCACAAGAGTTTATTAAATACAAGAATTAATTAAAGAGAATTTTGAGCTTAATTGAATGCTTGAGAATGTATAAATGAAAAACAAGTTTCTTAACCTCTAAGTGATCTTCAGAGGTTATATTTATAGTTGAGCAATTCAATTATAGCTGTTAGAAACAATAATTTTGTTTCCAATAAATTCAAACTTCATTTGAATGAAATTTGGACTTTTAGGCTGCAAAAACTCTGGTCCCGATCGTGATCACACTGATCCCGGTCGGGATATTCAAAAATATATCCGTTATAGCCGTTATATTTGAAGCCTACACTTTTCCTGGTCATGACTGCATTGATCCCGATCGGGATCACACTTGTCCCAGTCGGGATCACACTTGTCCTGGTTGTGACATTGGCTCAGGATATGTTCTAGAAGATTTCTTCAATTTGGTGCAATTTTGGTCCCGGTCGGGACTTGTATGGTCCCGTTCCGGATCATGACTTTTAGAAATTTAAGAAGATCAAGTCAGCCTTATCTTTCTTCATGAACGTTGTAAGTATTTGTCTTAGATTTCTATAATACTTTTAATCACCTCAATTGGACATCTGTATCACAAGATATTGTTGAAATACTAAGAGCTACTCAAATCAAAATGAAAAACTGCATATGCTAATTTTAACTGAAGATTTACAAACCCAAATGAATTTTGATTTTGACAAGTGATATCAATTAGGAAAGCTTATGATGTGTAATTCAAATGTTAAGAAGACAACTTTCTCATTATAAAAGTCTAAGACTTCCAAAATATTCCTGGAATCTTGAAGGTCGATTTAGCCCAAAAGCACGCTTAACTTCATTTTATTTCCATTATAGTCCTAGCTTATACACACTTAAACAAACATATTAAATGCTCAAAATCAAGTTTTTTAAGATCAAAATCAAGATTGATTATTGCTAAGGTCAACAGTTATGCCCATTGTTAGTTAGTTTATGGCTGCTCCTCACACTACTCACTTTGCTGCCGTTCTTTGCATCCTACGGTATGTCAAAGGCACTCTTCTTCATGGCCTTCATTTCTTAGCTCATTCCTCACAAGTATTGTCTAGATACTCTAATGCTTATTAGACTAGTGACCCTATTGATCGTTGTTCCACAACTGGTTACTGCTTCTTCTTAGGTGACTCTCTTATTTCATGGCAAAGTAAGAAGCAAACAGTCACGTCTCGATCTAGCATAGAATTTGAATATTGACCACTTGCCAATGCTACTTCTAAATTGATTTGGCTATGTTGGTTACTTGAGGATATGGGTGCTACACACTCCTCTGCTATTATTCTACATTGTGATAATCGAAGTGCCATTCAAATTGCTCATAATTATGTTTTTCATGAACAAACCAAACATATTGAGAATGATTGTCATTTTGTTCGTCAAAATCTTCAGCACGGTACTTTACAACTTCTTTTTGTTTCATCTGCTAATCAGACAGCTGATATTTTTACTAAAGCTCATGTTCCTGGACGATTTAATCTTTTACTTAGCAAACTCAAGTTGGTCTCCACTCTTCTACCTTGACTTTAACCACAGGGGGTGTTAATGTATCATTCATGTACATAATTTTAGCCTATAAGTCAACCATGTATTATGCCTCAGTTTTTGTATTTAGGTTTATTACCCTTGTTTCTCTTTCCTATTTTGGCTAGGTTTATGTATATATTTAGGTTCATACTCTCTTGAAAAAATACACACAAAATCAATATAATTGTCATTCACTCTCAATTCTTCCACAAAAGCTTGTGGATTCTGCAAATTACAAAGCATAATAACTTAGAAGCAAAAAATAAAGTAAGAATACTATTATTGAATGATTGCCAAATTTTATGTCTTCGTCATGATTTTTTAATATTATTATTACTTTTTAATTTAATTAAATCAAATATTCAGAGTACAATTATTCTCATAATTGTACAACATTTTTTTGGAAGCTATTATAATTGTAGAACATTAACAATTCATTTTAAATGTCTATTATAATAATAGAAAAGTACGAAAAACTACCTTGTGATTTCAAGATTTTGCAATTTTTAGTATGTGTTTCATTTTTGACGAATTGGATCCTGTGTTTGTTGCTGTTTGGTGATTTCCAGTATATGAGGCTAATGCTGTTAAATGAGTCTGCCACATTGTATGACCTAACTAAAAACAATTAAATGGAAAGTATGGAAAATCACCTTGTGGTTTCAAGGTTTTACAATTTTAAGTATGTGTTTTACTTTTTTGACAATTTGGATCTTGTGTTTGTCGTCGTTTAACAATTTTTAGTATATGAGACTAACATCGTTAGACTCATTTAATGGCATTAGCCTTATATACCAAAAATTGTCAAATGGTGACAAGTACAAGACCCAAATTGAGAAAAAATGAAACACATACTTAAAATTGCAAAACCATGAAACCACAGGGTAGTTTTCCATACCTTCCCCTTATAATAATACAAACACCAACTAAAAGTTACAAAAATTTAAGTATTATTGATATTAGATACTTTGAGCGAATTATATAATATAATTAAAACAAATATTAAATAAAAGCCAATAAAAGTTTATAAAAAAAAGGCATTATAAGCATAAAAATTTAAAATGTATGAAAGTATAAAGTTTGATAATTATTTTATATATATATGGACAAATGGTCAACCACGCCCTTTAACTTGTGTACGGGGGCCACTTAGGCTGAAATTGAACTTTTGCCCTAATTAAGCCCATAACTTCTAATATCAGGCCTATTAAACCCAAGAGTCCAACTTGATTCGCGTGTGGCTTAAACGATATAGATTAAGAACATGAGAGAAAAGAGTTTATATTATTTTATTTTAATAACAGGTATCCCGCCTAACTATAGAATGCAATTGTGCAATTAGCGCGAATCAAAGCAAACGTGTCGAGAAACGAAGGAATTTATTGCAAAGTAGGTAGTTGGGGCAGAGAATATTAGAAGTAATTAGATGTACTGAGATTTAGGGTTTTTTTAATGGGAATGAAGAACGATTTGAAGATATATGTTGAAGCCTAACAATTTGAACTTGAACTTGTGACAGTTGAAATAGGTAAGAAATACATGTGCTTTTGATTGATTGTTATGATATGTAAGCATTAAGCATTGAGTGTTTTAATTTTGACAACATATTTATAGTTGTTTGATTCACTCTTACAGGATGGTAGCGACGTGCCTGTGATATTTGAGATACATCATAAGGGGAAATTCATCAGACAATAGAAGCTGATATATGTGGATGGTGAGATATTGTGATGGAAGGTATATGATCTTAATAGACTATGATATTTTAGGATTGTGAAAGTGATTAGTTCGCTGGGGTATACTAACAACTTTAAAATATATTGGTTACCCCGTGGTAGTTCACTAAAAAATGGCCTAAAATTCATGTATAATGATGATTTTATACAAGATATGCGTGAGGTTTCTAGTATGTTTGATGTATTCCATATGGAGTTATATATAGAACATACAATTTATGAACCTCAAATAATAGAGGGACCTAGGTTGTTGAGGGATAAGGTGATCATAAGTGGTGATGAAGAAATGGGAGAAGTACATAAATGCAGATAATATGGAAGAAGCTGAGGTTGAAGGTGCGGGTGATGTTTGTGACTTGATATAAGTTGAAAAATTTATTAAAAGGTAAAGTAAGGTGGTTAATGTTGAGTTAATGGAGTGTGAGGAAATAAATATTAAAGTAAGTAGAGGTTGTGATAATAGTAATATTCAAATATTAAATGAAGGGTCAGTCAGTACACAAGTTGAAGCAGAAGGAGGATTTAATGTTGGTATTCATAAAGGTGAAGACTCTGATGTGAAAGGGGATTAGGTATTTGAAAAATGGGAGCAATTATGGAAGCAAGCTGAGACTGATTTGCAAAACCAATAAGAAGCTGCTAATGTTACAAACAATGAGAGTGTTCCTTATGACCCTAAAGTTGAAGTTCAAAATGTTGGTGAAGTTTAAAGTGAATGTGCACCAGAAACTGAAGATGCAGTTCAAAATGAAGGTTCACTTCAAATTGAAGTGGAATTTGAAATTGAATGTGATATGGACATTGAAGTTGAATTTCAAACTGAATATGAACTTCAAAATGAATGTGACATTGGAACTGAAAAAGAAGTGCCAACTCAATTGCATGTTGAAACTGAATGTGAGGTTAATGTAGAAAAAAGAGATAAACCATAATTTGTCCACGCCAACACAGATTACTCTGACAGTGTTGAATTGTCGGCGATTGATGAGAGTAGGTCAGATGCAAACAATGAAGAGTTGGTTACAACAAGGAAATTATTAAGAGAAGAAGCAAAAATGCTTAAACAAAGGTGAAGTAAAAAGCCAATTGAATCATCAAACAATGACAAATATTTATATGTTTATGTATATGCCAGTTCAGTTACATTAGGTGTTCAAATTTATTTCATGTTTTGTTATTTATCCTTCCAAAAAATTTTGTCAGCTATTTTATACAACCAATGGAATTTGATAGCAAATGTTATAAAATTAATCTTCATTACCAAAATGTAAATCAATATAAAGAGAACTTGTAGCCATCTTAATCATCAATATCATAAAAAACTAATGTAAAAAACTTCATAAGTTAAACATATTTTCATTCATAAGGATCGGTGCAAGGTTATAACAAAAATTGCCATTTGCAGCCTATATGCTACTCACCCATTAATAGGGTTGTCACCATAGTTGGTGGTTGATTTTTATAATAAAACTAACCTACCAAAATACATATATTATCCTGCATTTTAGTGCTTATTGCTAATAGCAACTGTAGTAAGCAATAAAATCAACCAATTCACAACAAACATTAGCATACAAAATCAAAGCTTCCACTTATAATTTCCACCCACATCTTTAGCAACTTTGATCTCAGACCTCAGACGTGCACATTCTGACTTAATTTCACAAAATTCAGCATGCTTTGTTCTATCATAAACCCCACACTTTAAAGCTGCATTCTCAATCTTTAGGCTTGCATTTTCGTCCTGCAAATCCTTAATCACCTTCCTTTCTTGTAGATTAAAAGGTTCGTCGTGCCATTCAAAGTAATCACATCCTCTTCTCTCTCTATACCTCCTCTTATTAATCTGCAATAAATGGATCACAACAGTTTCTTATAATTCTAGAATAATAATTCAATGCAATTTATTCCTAAAATAAGGAGTATTTCTCTTCTTCCTTCATTTTGTTCTGTCCAAGCTACCCAACGTGGAGCCTTGATATTATAGTGGCCCAATCTTGTTGACCCTTCATAATTGAAGTCCGGAACACCTCTTGCAATAATATGCATTCTTGCTGAAGAATCATACGATGAAGAACCTGATAATCGAGAGGAGGAAGACATTCTACTGTCGCTTATGACTGATATGTGATTCTACAATTTCAAAGAGTAATTTCAATTTTCAAGGTTCAACTACTTTGGGGATGGAAATTAGGGTTCATATATGATTGCAAATTAAGGGAGGAAAGTTAGTTATCCTTAATTTTTTTTTATTATTTTATATAACTAAAATCCATTTTATTATATATATATTTTTCAGTGTAAGCCACGAGCGAATCAGGCTGGACTTTTGTGTTTAATAGGCCTGATATTAGAAGTTATGGGCTTAATTGGGGCAAAAGTATTTTGGCCTAAGTGGCCCGCATACACAAATTGAAGGGCCTAGTTGACTATTTGTCCGAATATATATAGCAACTGAATTTTTTTTTTTTAAATATCCTCATTCTGA
This sequence comes from Mallotus repandus, assembly GCA_949671775.1. Classification (NCBI taxonomy): domain Eukaryota; kingdom Viridiplantae; phylum Streptophyta; class Magnoliopsida; order Malpighiales; family Euphorbiaceae; genus Mallotus; species Mallotus repandus. The sequence goes on along the minus strand of CATIWM010015526.1, from coordinate 11,994 downwards.
TACTATATCAACATATTTTAATTGGAATTTGAAAGAAAATATCTTATGACCAAATAAATTACCAGGTCTTTATAATTTCGATAATTTAAATGTCCTTAAAGTTTTATTTTGTTAAAATTTATCTCTACTATTTAATTTACATCGAAATGGACAAAATTAAAAAATTTTATTTGCTCCGAGAACTTATAATGTCCTTAAAGAATTCTATTTGCTCCGTGAACTTATAATATAATTTTAAATTCAATATATATTTTGACTCTTTGTATTTTTATTAGAATAATAATTATAATAACTCAAAATTTTTACTTTTATTATGAAATTATACTTAACATATTTTATATAAATTAATTTATAAATAATTTTTACTTTATAACATAATAATTTAAGTTATATATAACTATTTATTCTAATATTATAAATTCAAACGATTTGAACTATATCTATTTGTTACATACAAGTCTTTCACAATTCACAATTCATATTGAAGCAGCACTAATAATAAAACACATCAATATAATAAACCCTAATTGATTTAGTACTACCTCACGCACAATGCCAATCAAAAAGTTCAGTCCATGTCAACATGTTATAAATTCAGATAAAAATTATTTATCAATTAAATTTTGTACTGATGAAATGGATGAATTTAAAATTATATCATAAGTTTAAGAACTAAATAGAAATTTTTTTTTTCAATTAATTCCATTTAAATGTAAATTAAAATATAAGTGTACTGAAAGAAAATTATAAATTAAATTGTAAGAATATAATAGTTTAATGGAGTAAAATGTAAAAAATATTCAAATTACTTATGGGAAACAGAGAGATTTAGTAATAACATAGGTCAAACTTCAAGAATGTTATAGTTAACTCTAAAATAAAATATCATATCCAATGATTGAATGAGTAATAGAAATTCTGAAGATTTAACATTTAATGAATAAAGATACACAATACGTGTAACAAGTTTAACCATTGACTGTAGTTTATCTGGAGTAAGCAAGAAATTTGTTAATGTTTGTATTTGCTATACCTAAAATGAAATATTTTCGTATAATTTGAATATGTTACTCTTAAACGGTAAGATTTGCAATATATATGTTAGTCAATTATAAAATACAAAGTACATATGGCTCATATAATGATGGATGTAATAATTTGATTGTAGATTAAAATAACAAAAATAAGGTGAAAAGCATGTGGAGATGAAGTCTAAGAAGCCATAATGCGTACCGTTTCTGTATACAGTTGGTGAAGTGATGTAGCGGAAGGTAGGTAATTGCAAAAATCGTTGATTCAAAGGAATACCAATTTGCAATTCTTCAAACCCTATTGATTCTATCGAATTCTAGGGGATTTAGAATAAACAAAGTCTATAATTTTTATTAAAAATCAAAAGTCGTCCAAACAAGGTGAAAATAAGCTTATATACCTAAAATAAACCCTAAATAAACTCCTAATAAAAAGAGGAAAAATTACAAAAATAGAAAAACAGCGATTTGAAGGCCCAAACAGTCGAATTTGACCAAAATCCATAGGGCATCACAAGTAAAACTTGTGACTTTGAATCAGTGGCCCAATTTCACCCAAATTAGCCACCGAAATTACTCAAATCGGACACTCAAAACTTCACTTTAATTACGAAATTGCCACTGCCTATCCAATTCATCTGGTAATTCATCAGGAAACAGGTCACCAAATTCTGCAATAAGTGGAGCTATAGCCGCTGGAGGTTGAACCAGATCTGTCACCTCCTTGCCCATCAGCATATATCCGTAGTCCGACTCTTGTAATTCCCCATCAAATTGCGCCAAAGACAGTAGGGTGTTAACTTCATCACCTGTGGGTTTAGGCTTCTCCGGTAAAAAAAAATGTGGCAATTGGTGATTGGTGGGATAGCTAAGAGGATAAGAAGGATGGAGTACATGTGTTGAATGTAGAAACAAAAGGATGTAAAAAAAATGTTAGATATTTATTTTTCTTCCTTAAGTCTATGTTTTTTGTGGTGGAACATGTTTCTTTTCTCTACTCTATACCAAGCTCAAGTCACTCAAACCCATTTCATTTCTCCACAATTTTCTCTCAATAAATTCATTTTCCCAACATAAAAGCTCTTCATGGTTAGCAAGTAAAGATTTCAGAATTTTAAAGTTGCTGTCAAAAAAATTAAAAAAGCTCAAGTTGGTCAAGCAAATTTGGAGGAAATTCTAGTTGCATGTGGTGTGGAAACTAAACTATAAAAATTTAGAGAAAGCTGAAGTTTTTATTGAAGGATATATTAAAGGAGATTAGTAAGTGAAAGTCTTGTTCTTCTCTCTAATATGATTTTATTAAAGTTTTCTTGGGTTTATTTATTCTTTTTGATATATGACTTGATCATTGAATTTGAAAGTGGTTATTATTGGAATAAATGGTTAATTGAGAAGAGTGATGATTTGGCTTGAAACTTGAAGCCATGTTGAATTAAAGTTGATTTTAGAATTTGGGTATGAATTCAAATTGGGAACATTTTGTGGATTTTCATGCTGGGAATTAAGAAATAGAGTTCTGATATTGTAAGCATGAGAATCATGGAAATTGCAGTAGTGTGGAGCATTATAGAAAGGTGGAAACTTTATTAGGTTTCCAAGCTGAAATTCAGGACTATTTTCCCTGAATTTTCTAGCTTCAGTATTTTGATCATATCTTAACGTAGAGAACTCTAAATTAGGTGTGGTTTAATTTTTTAAAAAGTTTAAAAAGTTATCTATAACTTTTTAGTTTTTAGTTACAGCTGGTTTGCCCTTTATAAAGTTCAAAAGAAGCCATTCTTTTTAATACTCAATCTGTCAGAGAAACTAAGCTAACTACGATTCAAGCTTTATAAATTTTTTTTTGTTCATCAAATCGAAGTGAAATTTTTATGGCATATACCAAACATATAGATCTAGCACCTTTTAAAATGTTAGCATCAAATTCTATTTCTACAATTCCCAGCAGTTTTGCAAAGTTACCCCTGAAATCTGCCATAACAGAGTAAGAGAGATAAGAGCTGAAAATTAAGTTTGAATTAGCATGAGAATAAGTATGTCAAATAGGTTAAGTAGAATTTTATTAGTGAGCTTATAATCTTATTTCATTACTTCCTAAATATATATATAGGAATCGCTCCAGTTGCAGCAATAGAGAATAGACCAATCCATATGGTTTGTGGCTTATGTCAGCAAGCACAGGTAAGTGGCTAAAACCATATAAATTGATGTTTCCTTGTAAACAAGTTTTGATAAACTTCAGCTTATTATTAAAGTTAATAGAATGTTCGGCCTCCTCTTTGTCCAAAATTAGATCGACCACCACCACAATTTGTAGTGGAAGTGATGTAAAAGGCAATGGAATGGATTGAATCTTTGATGGCATTGCCAGATTTGAGGTCTTCTTCTTCACAAAGAAGGAGACCATACAATTCATCATTGGTGAGATCATCTTGCCTTTGTTGTATAGGTCGCATGAGAAGGGAAGTAGAGCTTGTTGAATTCCTCAAGATTTCAACCATGTCTCATGTAGAATAAGGTAAGTAACAAGCAAATCTTCTCCATGTTTTAGTAACTAAGCATGTGTATGTGATTGTATGTTTATGTTTATGGTTAAAACCTTTGATTTCAAGAATGATGAAAGTGATTTGAGTAAGTTGTATGATTTGAGTAGAGAATAGATATATATACTATTGATTTTAAGAGTATTGAATTTATGAGTATTAATTAGACATGAAAAATAAAGATGAAAAGATGTTAGGTTGCTGCAAAACTCTGTTTTTGATATGTAGGGCTGATTCAGTTTTTTAGTAGTTTCAGACCCTGTCCAAGCCATTAATGATGACCTAAATGAGGACGACTTCCAACACCGAATTGTTTAAGGCATTCAATTGGTCAAACATAGCCTTGGCTCTTTGTGTGTATTGAGAGTTTATTTCAGAGCTTCCTTTGGAGAGCTTAAAAAATCTAGATTTAACAGTTCTTGCTTGTGCTTTTGAACTGGAGGAATAAGCACTAGCCAATTTTTGCCAAGCCAATTTGGCAGTTCGAACACCCACGATTTGAGGGAGAAAGGCTTCAGATATGGAACCAATTATCCAATTAAGCACTAGTTAATCTCTGCCGAACCATTGAGCATAGGCAGGATTCAATTGATTTTCTGATAACATAGATGATGGAGGTTTAGCTATTCCTTCAACATGATCAGCTAGATCATAGCTATGGAGAAGTGGCATTAACTATGCTTGCCACAACAAATAATTATAAGATCTTAATTTAATAGGAAACTGGAGAGCTATGTTGGGGAGAGTTTAAACATTGGTTTGAGATGTATTTGTGCAAGGAATAACAACTATTTCAATATTGGAAGAAGATGTGTTTGACATATTGAGGTGTTGAGCTTCAGTTGTTAAACCTTAAGGAGCTCTGATACCATAAAGTAATAATATGTCATGGATAAATGATTCTATTGTATTAACATGCCTACATCTATTACAAAGATATACAAATATATATGGTGATGGTGGACATTAGGCAGTGAAAAGTAATGGGCACAAACAATACGTAGTGGGACTGTTACAACGATAGTGGGAAGTGATGGGCACAAGTGATGGTGGACATGGAGTGATCACATATATCATATCAAGATCACCATTATGATATCGTGAATATTATTCCATAAGATGGGCACATGTTGTTGTCTATCAGAAGTGACTAATGAGGAAGTTCTTCATGCCATGTTTGATATGAAGCCTTTTAAAGCTCCAGGAATTGATGGGCTATATGCAAATTTTTTAATAGGTATTGGGCAGAGGTGAGGTCTTCAGTATGAAAATTTTTGAAAGTTTTGTTTTTTTTTTTTGTTTTTTTTTGTTTTTTTTTGTTTTTTTTTGTTTTTTTTTGCTAAAACTAAATCTTCTACTCATGTCAATAGACTCTATTAGTTCTCATTTCCAAGAAAGAAAATCCAAGCTCATTATTGGACGGACTATCGTCCAATTAGCCTATGTAATGTTATTTACAAGGTGATCATGAAGCAAGTAATGAATAAAATTAAAAAAAAAAGGAAGCATCTAATGAGACCAACTCAAACTAATTTTGTTTTGGGAAGGCATGTTACAGATAATATTACACTGGCTCAGGACATTATGCACTCAATGAGAAGAAAACAGGGCAAGAAGAGGCTACAAGGCAATCAAGCTTGATTTAGCTAAGGCATTCGACATGCTAAGATAAGAATTTATTCATAATACACTGGTCAATGTGGGTTTCCTTTCAATTTTAATTGACATTGTTATGAGGTGTATATCATCAGCTTACAAACAGATATTGTGGAATGGTGATCGGATAGATTCTTCATTCCCTTCTCGAATAATTCTTTAAGGGGATCCTCTCTTCCTGCATTTACTTATGTTACTTATTAAACAATTACTGCAAAGTATTACTAGGGAGAAGGAATTCGTAAAGTGGGCCCTCTCTCCCTGTATCAGGTTGGACCGCCAATCTCATATTTTGGGAAGAGCCTTAGGTTGGTGACAAGGTGATGGACATCTACTATTCTGCTCAAGAAGTTAATCAAACCTTAAGCAAGTTAGGCAGTTCACGTCTTCTAGCAGGTTAAGGACTCAATAGATGATCGGTTGGGTTCCGCCGCAAGAGGGATAGGTTAAGGTGAATATGGATGAGACTATTAGTGCTACTACTAAGCTAGCTACTGCGGGAAGTGTGATTCGAGACTGCTATGGCAAATGAATTGTTGGCACCTCCTTTGAAATTGGCAATTACTTGATCACTGGTGTATAGCTTTGTGGAATTTTTGAGGGTTTGTCACTTGCTTGGGGTTTGGGGTTCTGACAAGTTCATTTTGAAATCGACAACTATGTGTGAGTAGCATGATAAGGGAACAGTCACGAAGAGTTAATGCTCATTCTCACCTTGTTCAATCAATTAGAATATTGATTCAACAAGCTCGGTTGGTGAGGATTTATCATGTCTATGAAGAAGCAAATTGATGCAATGAAAACTATTAAAAATAAAAATAAAATAAAGAGGCAAAAGGGATAAATATTGTAGTATGTTGATTTGTGCACAAATACCAAAAAATATTCTTCTATAACCTGTTGATTCATAAAGAATTCTAGAAATAGGCACATACTACTTGTTGATTCACAAAGAATGCTAGGAAATAAGCATCAAAATTCATTGATTCTCAAAAGAATACCAAAAATTGGAGAGAAAGAGAAATTCTATTATAATTCATCAAAAGCTACCTCCAATAGCCCTAAGGCTTACATATTTATAGGGTGGCACAAACCTACCAACCCTAATCTTACTTAGGAATAAAAATACTAACAATTCATACATGAGATATGGAAAATCAAATCCTAACCAAAAGGAAAGAAATAAAATTAACACAATCAAATCCTAATAATAATAATAAATTATATCCGCTATCCATTGTTCTATAAACTCATTCCAAGGCTTGTTGCTCCCCATAATTCCCTCCAAGGTACAGAAAATTCGCCTCGAATTTTTCCCAAATATTGAGAAAGAAATTTGCTATAGAATATTACAAATTCATCTTCAACTTGTAACTCCTTCAAAATAGAAATCAAAAGAATATAAGAATAAAGAAATTTATCAATGCCCTTGAAGTCAATATATTCAACATCGCCCTCATCATCTTCATCCACTATAACAAAACGGCTCTTTTGTTACAATTAAAATTGTCACAAATATTGTAAATTGTCACAATATATTAAGAGTGACAATAAAAAATTGTCACGGAGTGGTCACGTAATATCCTTTGCAAAAAGTCTGTCATAAAATGTGTAAATTAAAAATTGTTACTAATTAAATTTTTTGATGAAAATAAATTAAATGTCACAAAAAATATTGTTTGTGACAACATATATTGTAATAATTAAAATTATAATTGTCACATAAAAATTACATTGTCACAAATACAATACTATTTTTCATGACGATATAATTTATTGTTCCAAAAAGTACATATAGTGACAATTGTCACATTAATTATACTAATTTATCAAGATTATATTAGTGGACAATTTTATATGTCACAAAGGATACTAATAGTGACAATATTTTATTGTCACAAATTAAAAATCATGTATTAGTATCATAAATTAATAAGCACCCCATTCTTATATTTAATTTTATCATTATCAACATCATTTAAATTTTAACTATTTTCAATTTTCATATAATATTTATATAAAATTTTAACTTTTAATATTTGAAAAACTTTTAACATAACAACATAATAATTTTTTAATTGGAACAATTTATAGAGAAAGTTGGAACCACTTGTTTACTTATTAACAATGTGAGATTCAATAACAAGAAATTAAAAGTGACAAAAAAATATATTTTGTGACAATATAATATGAAATTGACACAAATATTAAAATTTCTTCGTTACAACTTTTAACTTGTAACAAAAACAAAATCCATTATATTTTTAATGGTGACAACTAAAATTTTTCACTTATAAACTGAAAATTTTAGTGACAATATTAAATAATATGTCTTATATGTGACAAGTTAAACTTGTCACAAAAATATATTTTTTTTACATTTAAAAATATTGTCACAAAAAAGTTCCACTTTTAATTTTATAATAATAATTAATGACATTATTGTGACAAATTATCACAAAAATTTTAATATATTTGCGACAATTTAATATATTATCATATATTACTCAGTGATAAATTTAAAAATTAAATATTGTGACATATCATAAAATTATTGTCACTTGTATAATTTTTTTGTGATAATTAATTTTGTGACCATAAAAATATTGTAACTAATAAATGAATTTCTAGTATTGATCAAATATTAGCTCATCTCTAATAAATGCATCTTCATCCTCACCATCATCAATATCATAGAATAAACTCTCTTCATAATACTCTCTCGGCATGATTAATAAGGATCAGTTCGGCTTTGATACCAATTGATGCAACAGAAGCTATAAAAAAGAAAAATTAAAATAAATAGACAAAAGGGGTAAATATTGTAGTCATTGATTTCTGCACAAATACTAGAAAACAATCTTCTATAACTCGTTGATTCACAAAAAATGCCAGGAAATAGGCATTTACAATCTGTTGATCCACAAAGAATGCTAGGAAATAGGTATCAAAATTCGTTGATTCTCAAACGAAACACCAAAAAATGGAGAGAAATAGAAATTCTATTATAATTCATCAAAAGCTACCTCCAATAGGCCTAAGGCTTACATATTTATAGAGTGGCACAAACCTACCAACCCTAATCTTAATCAGGAAATAAATATAATAATAATGTCTACCTAAGATATGGGAAATCAAATCCCAACCAAAAGGAAAGAAATAAAATTAACACAATCAAATCCTAATAATAATAATAATAATAAATTATATCGGCTATCCATTATTCTACAAACTCATTCTGAAGCTTATTGCTCTGCATCACAAATCATGCAGCTGATTGTGTGGCTTTTTTGGCCAGGGATAAGGAGGTAAGCTGTCATAGGATGGTTGAGGCCCTAGATGAGGTGAAACAGGGGCTTCGGCATGATGAGTATGGAGTCTGTTACAGGAGATTAGTGGTAGTCTAAGTATGTTTAGGCGTTTTACCTCGTTTCTTACCAAAAAAAAAATAAAAATCAACTTTTCACTAAACGTAATAAATTTTTTGAAGGTGTCCAATATTATCTAATTAAAATTCCGAATGTGTAATACAAAATTTAAAGCGATTTATTTACATATGAAAGGAGTTATAATATATTTGCAGCAAACATTATGTAATTACAAGTTAGTAAAATGCAGAAGAAAATAATATGGTTCATTTCTAAAAATTAAATATTGCATATGTAATAGACAGAAAAGGCTAAGTGTGTGTGTAAGAAGCTAAAAGGGTTTTAAGCAATGAATTAGATAAGCTTAAATTGGTAAATTAAATTGATGTATAGGATGATCGAACCGGAGCTCTAATGTTCCATTGTTTGACTTTTCAATAAGAGAGTGAGGAATAGCACCAATAAAGTTATTTCCTGTTAAATTTCTGTAGATAATATAAATTAACAAATGTTATATATACATCAATGTTTCATGTAATTTTTTGTGCTGATATTTTGTGCTGCAACATTAAACATATCTTTATTTGGAGAAAAGATTTCACAATCAGAAATAATTTTTTTTATATAATATGACTTGCAGCATAATTAAATTTGGCAGTTGCCCTAGAAATTCTGGCACCATTCCATTCAATTTGTTGTATGATAAATCTCTGAATGACAAAAAGAAGAAATAAATGTAAAAAAAGCACATTGCACTCTCCACTTTCTCTCCGATTCATAATGGCAAGAAAAATATATGTTATACAAATTTTTATTGCAGATTTTTAAGGCCTAATTACTTAGAAAATTCTGAACTTTACAAGTTTTAACCATTTTAATACATTCTTTCAACTTTTATTTAAAAAATCTTAAATTTTATATATTTTAATAATTTTAATATATTTTTTAAAAATTTTAAAAAAAAAAAGCACAAATTTTACAGCTTTTAACAATTTTAGTATATTTTTTTAAAATTTATCAATAATTATTTCAGTATTAAACTGTATTTATTTAATCAATATTTTAATATCTGATAAAATGTTATGTTAATATAACACTAAACACTTTTTTAATTTAAAAGAAAAAAATTTGATGAGTTAGCAAAAAAATTCTTCCTAAAATATGATATTTTAAAATAAAAAATATAATATTTTAATTTGTTATAAGTTCTCAATTGTTTATATGATACTAAAATATCTTTTTCACTTTAAGATGTTAAATTTTAAACCTTTTAATAATTTTAACATATTTTAATTAAAAAATTCATTTCGGTGTCATATAAGTGATTTCAAATTTACAACAAAGTAAAATATTATTTTTTATTTTAAAATTGTATATTTTAAGAAGGATAATTTTTACTAACTCATTAAATTCTCTTTCTTTTTTAACTAAAATTAATTTGGTGCTATATAAACATTAAATAATATAACATTTTATAAGATGTTAAAAAATTGATTGGACAAATATAATTTAATATTGGCCTAATTATCTAAAAAATCTTGAACTTTATGAGTTTTAACAATTTTTTTAAAAAACATATTAAAAATTGTAAAGTTTATGATTTTTTTTATAAATGTTAAAACAACATATTAATATTGTTAAAAATATAAAGTTCAGAACTTTTTAATTAAAAATTGAAAAAATATGTTAAAATTGTTAAAACTCGTAAAGTTCAGGATTTTCTAAGTAATTAGGCCAATTTTTAATTTAATTTTTTTATTCATTAAAGATTAAATGGGTCTTGAAATGCAGGATAGGTAGTCTAAATTCGATTAACACGAATGAAAAGAAACATAGTTTGATTAATATTATGATATGGATATTAGTTACCTAATTACTCAAGAAAATTAAGTCCAAGAAGTTATTCAACAAAAACTATCACCTTATGTATTTATCTGTTGGGTAGCGATACATGTCACTACTTGTAACGTTTATGGTAATGTCGTGAGTAGCGGCAATAACCATTTTATTTTTTTATTTTTTAATATTTTATTTTTAAAATAATTTAATATTTTGAATTTTTTTTTTAAATTTAAAACCTAATTAAGTTGTACACTGGTGAATTTGTCATGTAAGGTTTTAATCACACATAATCTGTAAAAACAAATTTGATAATCTAATGAAAAAATAAAATAAAGAACATAATGGTAAATGTGTCACATCCCGCGATGCTCTTGTTATTCAATTTTATTTGTGTCTATACATTTTAGGGTGAGGATTTTTGCACTCCACCTAGTTATAAATGTACTCAATATTTGACTTTTTAATAATTTAAATGACATAATTATCCTTATTCTTGAATAATTTTTTATTAGCTATTGCAACATTTGAATGTTTTATATTTAATTATCTTAATACATTATTTATTAATTTTTTAAATATATAATTGAAGTTTTAAATTAAAAAAAGATTAAAATAATAAAAATAAAAAATTAATATATATTTGCAAGTTATTAATTAAAAAATATAGATTTTTTTGTTAAAATTATAAGCATGATGGATTTTATTACTCAGTTATAAATATTTATTAATTTTGGTAGTTTTTTATTATTTGGATATATATTGTAAAATTTATTTTAATGCAATAGGTTAATATTTAAAAATTTAATTCCAATGTATATTTAATATGTATATTTAACTATGTCATTTATTTTCAAAAAAAATCATCTTTAGAATATAAAATAAATCATTAGAGAATCAATTATATTTTTATTAGTTTATTGTTGATATCCACAAGTGCACAGGTCGACAAGTAATATAATGATAAGTAGAGTATCGTCTCCACAGGGATTGGGGACTTGATTGTTTCTCGCAAGCATACGAGTTCGTCAAGTAATATAGAATAAGTATAAGTCGATCCCACGAGAATTGAATGTTTATCCAACTAATAATTATGTTTTTAACTTGTTTAAGAATCAAATATTAAGTGAATTATAATTGCTAATTTTTAACAGCCAAAATGCAACTGAATAATAAAATCAATTAATTTAAATTTTAACAAGTAAATAAATTTTAACAAGCAAATGATAAAATGATGTTATGGATTGTATCACTATATTTTAATTAAGCCGATTACAAGAAATTAGTTTTCTTTCTATTGCAATTCTTGGAATTTCAAAGATAGTAATTAATCTTTCACAAGTAAAAATTACTTAATTTATTTCTATCAATTAAAAAGGCTTTAACTAATTCTCATTAAATTAAAACCTAATCAAATTTAGTAAATAAATCATGAGGCACAACCAATTAAAATTAAAATAATTTAAGCTATCTCTAGACTTAAATCAATTAATCAAGCATTCATATTTCTATTAAGATTAATATTTCTCAATAATTAACCTTAATTAAAAATCAATT
>CATIWM010015513.1:0-48587 GCA_949671775.1 Mallotus repandus | reverse complement strand
AATTTGCCTCAAAAGTCAACTAAACACTCTTGATAATAAATTTATTTAACATAATGCTAAAGGATAAATACTCAAATAAATAAACACTTTATTTAATTGAATACTTTATTGCCATTTGGGATAATTTACAATGTCATTATATATTACAAAATGGCACTAGGGCACATCTATGCTAACATGAACATGCTAATCTTAATGGAAAGAGAAAGGCAAAATTTGTGAAGGATTTACATGCTAAGGTTCAAGAAAACATTGAGAGGAAGAATGAGCAATATGCAAGACATGCAAATAGTGGGCATTGGAAGGTTGTTGTTGAACCTATTGATTAGGTGTGGGTGTACATGCGTAAGGAAAGGTTTCTTACACAAAGGAAATCTAAATTGCATCCTAAAAAAATTGATTAAGGGTTCCTAAAATAGGTCGTCTAGTGGGTTCTTATTATTTAAATTATATAAGTTTATTATGTATATAAGTTTCATATTATACCTAGTAATTTAAACTTTATTTACTTAATACTAAACTAACATTATATAATATTTACTTTGCAATTAAAATTTTATTTACTTAATTGTAATACTAATTATAAATCATGAAATTAAAATATATCTAATAATGTTTATTTAATTAATATTAATATTTAATAATTTAAATTATATTTAATTTATACAAAATTTAATAGTTATATATAAATATATGTATAATTTCATTATTAATATGTAAATGAGTTTGTTTGGCTCACCAGCCTATGAACAAACCTGTTCAAAAACCTAAACGAGTCAAGTTTTAGGAAGTTTGGGTTTGGATTATTTAGCTTATGAGCCTCAAAATAAAACTCAAGCTTTATTCATAACAAACTCGAATGAGCTTTTCTTAAGCCAAACTGGCTCAAAATCTTGTATTAATAAGAAAATTGATTTACCAAGAAGAATATGGAGTCTAAGTGACCATTGCATTACTCTTCATTTATTTTTGTGGGCTAAATGTGATATGGCATGGACTTACAGATTTTGGTATTATATTTATCTTGGATGTTCTCTTTCTTCATTAAAAGTTATTGATAATGTACCAGAATGATATCTTATGCATCGCAATTTTCTCGTTCTCTCTTTTTAATTTTTTTTGCCTTTTTAATGATGACTCTTAATTTATAATTAACACTCGAAACCATTCCATGTTATATATATATATTCAATACCTAAAATCATGATAAAATAAAACCAATATATTACATTAATTTTACATCACGTTCATGTTCTTAGAAGATAATACCTTAGTCTAAATTGTAATATATCCAAATCATACTAGAGCTGTCCTTGAAATGGTTTCTTATGGTTCATCTTCATTTTCTCCTGCCAGCTCCTCCCAAGATTTTCCCTTTGACTATAACACCAACAAGGTGAACAAAATTCCAAAGAAATTGGTCACCAAGCATAATAAGTGAATTTTTTATTTTAATTCCAGTTGGGTGATCAACATTAGTATTTGTAGGGTGTGTACTCTATGTAGCATACAAGAATCCAAATGTGTAAACAATAGCATTGGTCTTTCCAGCAGTTGCCGATATTCCATGGCAAGTTAACCTTAACCTTATTCGGAAAATCTCTAGTGGCACTACAAGTGTTATCGCATTGGGTCTAAATAAACGTCACCAAGTATATGATTAAGAACCTAATTCTGTTATCTTTTAGTGTCTAATGATGATAAGGTATTACCAGTGCAAACATGAACATAGTAATGGAGAAGAATCCTATCAATTGGATTATAAACCTTTTTATTTTTTCAATAAAAGCTATTGTAAACCGATATCCAGGAACTGTGTTGTATAAAGTGATGAGCATTTATGCTCTTGCAATAATAAATACTTCAAGGATTATAATCATGGTTTCAGCTGGCGAAATCCAATCGATTGTGCTAAATATATCCTTATGGAGTAGATTTGAATTGTACCATGCAATATCTAATAAGAACAGCAAATAGTAGTTCCAAGCAAGTGAAGGTTGTGACAGCGAGGAAACTCCTTAGTAAAAAGGCCAAATGAGCCTGTTATGTCTTGAGATATCTTCTCTACTTTCTTATTTTGAAGCTGTATGCTTTGCATTCTTGGCTATAAGAGCTGTTTAACAAGCTATCTCAAGCATCTTCATTCACAAATAATAAATCATAGCTACTGGTACAACTCCAAACATCAAAATGATGCGCCAAATGTAGTATGCTTTCGGCATGATTGATCCTACATGATTCTATTCATATATTGGTGTACTATAAGCATGACAAAATGAAGTTGATATGATTAGAGCAATAATTCAACCTGCAAGAATCCCTAATCGTTGCATTATAAACATTACAATGATAAATGCCCCACAAGTCTTATTATTGACATGATTGTTGCAGAGAGTGGATAGTCACCTTCAATGCCAAATCTAAGCCAAAATCAAAAGAAACAAAATGTTACCATTACGCCCTTGGCAGAATGTCCGAAGGAAAGTCTTGAGGCAAGAGAACAAACAACCATAAGCATCAGGGTAATTTTGTAAACCTTTTCTGGCCTAATTTGTCACTAAGCCAGCCAAAAAAGAGATGGCCAACTAAAGTACCACAAAAGGTAATACCATTAACTGCAGCTGAGAAGTTTGGAAGCAGTGTGCCAGGCTTTGCTGTTCCATCGACTTAGTAATGTGTACGACTGTGTAATTTGGTGACAAGTGAAATGGAGAACAGATCATATGCATATGTAGAGAAACCCATTTCAACAATTACAATTATAGTGAAATAGTACCATTGAGTTATAGCCACATCAAGAGCATTATGCACTTCGTACTGGTTACTTGCCAGTACTAGACGAATTAAAGTCTTAGCCTCTTAATTACCCAATAATGTTTCTATGAATATTTCTTACAAAAGATCAAGAATTATATTAGTTGTTGTGAACTTATTGTTCTTAATCAATTAATTATTTAAACTCTATAAAGCACATAGTTTTGTGCACCAAGAAAGATTTTACCTTTATTCAGTTTTTAGAAAACAAAAATCAAAAAGAAAAAATAGATCATGTACCAACTTTATTGACAATAAGTTGCTGCCATTTCATGACTGTTTCTTAGCTAAAGTGCAAAAAGAAACATTTTTAGCATAAAATATAGGGTGCCAAAAGGACTTCAAACAAAACAAAATAAGGCTCTAGTCGGAAGTAAAAGGACATCCTAGCAACTATATATAACTTACACAAATTATAAAGAAAGGATAACTTTTTGTCTTAAAAAAAGGATTAATATCCCAACAACTAGATATAGATTATAAAGCAAAAGGCCATCATAACAACTATATAACTTGTATTATAGAAAGAGAGGCTCACCTTTTAGACTAAAGAGAGATTAGAGATATTTTGATGATACCTAAGTACTAAGAGTACTCTTTCATATAAAACCCAAAACATATTTTAGGCATATAATGGGAATATTAAACCAAAAGCATAAGAAGGCAGCCTTTATTGTCTGGGAGTATACTGAATAGTTTGAGGACTTATACAAATATGCAAAGAATATGTATCCTACTAAAAAGACAAAGAGTGAGAAGTTTAAGGACATATCTCCTCATAAGAAAAGTTAAATTTATATGATGGAGCGATTGGAGGCTGGGTTGAGAAGGTAATGGAGCAGGAACGGTTGGACAAGGAATTGGAAACCACATATCATTCAAAGTCTCATTATTAAGAAGGAATGCCAAAACAACCTTGGAAGGGCAATGAAAGAAGAAATTCTAAATTTACTACTTTAAGGGTAATATAAGAATTAGGGGAAACAACCGGCCACAAGGTAGCTGAGTGTCGAGAAGGAAACCAATGGCACCACCTAGGCCATTTACTATTAAAAATTCACAATAGGGAAGGAACACCATGCTTTTGTGTAATGTATATCAAAAGGATTATGTAAGCAATTATGAAAAAGGTGGAATTTGCTACTTTAAATGTAATGAGATGGGGCACTACGCCCATGAATATATAAAGGAGATTTTGGGTTAGTAGTTGGTACGAGGATCAAATATGCTAAGGAATGGAAGATATGAAAGACCTCTAAATCTAGTAAGATCAATAGCTGCATGCATCGAAGAGAGAAAGATGGCTCTATACGCCCAATAGAGACTAGATGGATAAGTGAATGTTCCTGTGGGCAGTAAGCAAAAGTTTGTACAGTGATAGAGCAAGATGCCAAGAATGCACTAAATGTGATAATGGGTATGGCCTACATATCTAATAATTTAGCTTGTATTCTGATTGATCTTAGTACTACATTCTCATTCATATCATCCGTATTTGCCATGCATAATAGACGTAAGATGTGTGATAGAATAGAATGAGTAGTGGTGAGTATGCTGATCAGGACAAGTGTAATATATAATATTATAATTAAAGATATTTTCGTGAAGACGGGAGATAGTGATATGAAATATGATTTCATACCGTTTCCTATTAATGAATTTGATGTTATACTTAGTATGGATGGTTTAAGCTAATATTGAGCAAATATCAACTGTTATGATAGGCGAATAGTATTTGAAATAAAAGATGGTGGAAAAATAAATTTTACTGGAGAAGGAAGGAAGACATCGACTAAGATCATCTCAACCATGACGACTATGAAGTACCTTAGAAAGGGGTATGAAGCTTATTTAGATTCTGTGATTGATAAAGGAAGAGAAGGTGGTGTAACACTGAATGAAGTGCCTGTGGTAAATGAATTTGAGGATGTATTTCTAGAGGAATTACTAGGTTTGCTGCCCGATAAAGAGATTGAATTTGAAATTGAGCTTTTACTCAGAATAACATCTATATCACAAACACTATATAGGATGGCTTCAGTTAAATTAAAGGAGTTAAAAGTACAATTATGTGAACTATTGGATAAAGGATTTATTTGACTTAGTTTCTCTCTATGGGGTGCACCTACACTGTTTGTCAAGAAGAAGGATGGATCGTTACGATTATACATTAATTACATGAAGTTAAATAATGTTACAATCTAAAATAAATACCCTATACCAAGGTTAGAGGACTTATTTGATCAATTGCATTATTAATCATTATTCTCGAAGATAGACCTAAGGTATAATTATCACTAATGGAGAATTAAGGAATCAAATGTTCTTAAAATAATCTTTAAAATAAGGTATGGACATTACAAATTCCCGGTGATGCAATTTGGACTGACAAATGCATCAACCACATTTGTGGACTTGTTGAACTGAGTTTTTAGGCAATATCTAGATAAAATTTTAATAGTTTTCATCGACGACATACTCATATATTCAATGCCAAATGAGGAGCATGAGAGCATTTGAGAATTGTGCTGGAGATGTTAAGAATAAAATAATTTGTTGACCATGTGCATGATCAAACCCTTGATTTTGACTTTGATAAGTAATTTAAATTACTAATGATTTTATTTAAGTGTCTAGGAACTTAATTCAATTTGTTCAAAGCATGGAGTTATGAAATACTCTTAAAAAAAAGTATTTACATGTATTTTAATGAAGTGCATAAACCTATGCAAATGTCCAAATCAAAAGAATGCTCATAGGGGTCAAGAAAATAAGTTTTTTTAACTTACAGATGGCTGCTCATAAGCCCCTCATAGGCCCCTCGCAAGCAACCCTCCTGTAGTCAATCTTCAAGTCTTCTTTAGCATCAATATTCTAAGTTGCTTAGGAGTGATGCTCATGATCGTGAGCAGCTAGTGAGGGCAGGCCAGACAGACTCCAAGGGACAAATTCAAATGCAACGGTTGCTAAATTTGACCCTTACGAGCCAGACACTACCCTCACGACCGTGAGTAGCATTTTTGCTGGAAACCTTGGAGATATAATTAATGCCTCCAATAGCAATATTTTTGAAGCTCAATCTATATAAACATGCTTTGATGTTTCATTAAAGTATGATACACTTTGAGCATTAAAATTCTTATAAGCATTCTTTGAGCATTAATCTTTTCAATTAATCTTTGTATTTGATTAACTCTTATGAGAGTTAGTTGTGGGTTAGAATAGAAATTCTTGTTCTTCTATTTTCTGGGGATTAAGAAAATTAACTTAAGGTTCTATTTTAATTTTGAAAGGTTGAAGTGTTTGTCTATTGAAAAAACTTGGGAATTGGGTTGAAGAGTGATCCTAAAAGTCTTGTTTGTAAGGTTTGAGTTGAGCCTAAAACTCAAGGTTGTAAAAATCAATTTACAAAAATATATTGTGATCATTCAAAATCCTAACTTGGGGATAAGTTAGGTGGAGACATAGCATTATTGAGAATCCAAACTCCTTAAGTACTTATGTTCATTGTTCTTCCTTTTCAATTTTCTTTTAATTCTTTCTTAATCTTTTTATTTTTTTTAAATCTTCTATTAGCCCTATTCACCCCACTCTAGGGCTCTTTCAATTGGTATCAGAGTTTGAATTCTATAAACTTAATCGCTAGAAGTCAAGATAATGGGAAGCGAAGCTCAAAATTTCTCTTCATTTGGACCATTCAATGATGGTAGTGACCACCCGCATTAGAAATTTAGAATAGAACTCTATCTTTATAATGATCTAATAAAATTGTGGGATGTCATCTTAGATGGTTGGGAACCTTCTAAAGACAAAATCAATGATGTTGAAGTGGTTCTCAAAAGAAGTAAATGGAATAAAACTCAAAAAGAAGAGAATCACAAAAATAAGAGAGCAATGATCACAGTACTCTCTTCCATGTCAAGAGAAGAAGGTGGCAAAGTTCAACATGCCAATCCGTAAAAGAGGTATAGGAAACGCTTGAGAATTATTATGAAGGTAATGTGCAAGTGAGGAGTAAGAAGGTTCAACTTCATATGTATAAATATGAAATCTTCAAAATGAAGCCTCAAGAATTAATTGTGGAAATGACAAACCATCTCAATACTCTTCTTACCACCCTCAAGAAACTTGGAAAATATTTCTCCAAGGAAGAAATGAATAACAAGATTCTAAGAATTCTACCTAAGAAGGATTGAGAATCTTGAGTTACTTAAACGATATGCTTATTGGAAAGCTCTTTACACATGAGCTAACTATAAAAGAAAGAGGAGATGAGCAAGAAAAGAAGGAACAAAAGAAAAGGAGTAGCATTAAAGGCTTCATAAAATGATAATGAATAAGAGAGTCTTGAAGATTCTAGTGATAAAGATAGTGATATTGCCATGCTCAAAAGAAACTTCAAGAAATTCTTGAGAAAGAAGAACTATTTAAGAACTGGAGAGTTCAATAAAAAGTATGAAGGTAAGAAAACTAAAGAGGTTACTTACTATGAATGTAAGAAACCAAGTCACATTAGAAGTGAGTGCCCTAAGCTCAAATTAAAGAATAAGGGAGTAAAGGATAGAAGGCCTTCAAAGTTTCATGGGATGACTCTTTCGAATCAGAAAAGGAAGAGGAGCAACAAGAAGTGGCCAATATTTGCTTCATGGCTCTTGAAGACAAAAATGTGGTATCATCTACTTCTTAATCTTTTTATGATGATGATAAGTGCTCTATTATGAGCAAACTTTTGCTTAAATGTAAAAGCTTGCTCTCTAGGAAGAAGTTTTCTCTCTAGGAAGAAGCTTTATAGGCATGGGCTATTTAGCTTAACCAAGGAATTTGAAAATTTAAAAATTAATTTTTCTAAAATTGTTAAATCAAAATGCAAAACTTGGTAGTGATTTAAAATCTTCTAATTCCTTGGAAGACTAACTCAAGACAACAAGTGATGAAAATCATAAACTTTCTAAAGAGGTCTTAAAATTGAAGAATTATATTTCTAAATTCAAGAGAGGAAAAGAGACTTTAAATAGTCTTCTTGATTCTCAAAAATTTTATGGAGATACTCATGGAATTGGATATATAAATGGAATGTCTTCCTCATCATCATCACACATTAATTTTGTTAAAGCTTCATATAATTCCACTCCTTCCCCCTCTAAACCTTTTGAGACTCAAGCTTTCAAAGCTAAAAGGTCTCATGTGCCAAATGACAAGAACAAGTCTCAGAAGACTCAACCTTCTTTGACACAAAGAGGTAAGCTTAAGCCAATCAGCCTCAACCCAAACATGCTTATATGTACTCTAGACACAACACTCCTAAGCATGTTATGCAAACTTATCAAAATACACATTGCCATTGTCAATGTATGTCTTACTTTATAACATAAAAGAATTTTGGGAAACCTATACAACCACAACACAAACAACATGTCTCATATACTGCGAACTCATATCCTACTAGAATAAATAAATTTTCCAATGTTGAATGCTTCTATTGCATGACCAAAGGTCACTCTGGTAATGTATGCTTCTATAAAAAATTACACTTGCAATTGCTTCCTTTGGATTACTTTGAGACTAACAAACCTAGATTGATTAAGGTTTGGGTTCAAAAGAATATTTAAATTATGTTATGGAGGTGTGCTTGAAGTCCACAAAAGTAAAAAGCAAATGGTATCTTAATAGTGGATGTTCAAGGCACATGACGGGATATAAGGAGCAATTCAATAAGTTTGATGCTAAGGATGGATGTCATGTCATATTTGAGGACAAGGCCAAAGGAAAATTATTAAGCATTAGAGAAATCAATAATCCTCAATCCTTAACCATTCATCATGTGTTGCTTGTTAATGGTCTTAAACATAATTTGCTTAGTATAAGTCAATTGTGTGACATAGGAAACAAAGTCACTTTCTATCCTAGAAATTGCATTATTAGTAGTCTGGATGAAGACACAGTAATTTTTAATGGTGAGAGAGTGGACAATGTCTATGTAATTAACTTGAACAAAGTTGATAACAAAGACATCAAATGCTTAATGTCTATTTCCTATGACACCCGGACATGGAATATAACGTTAAGACATGCAAACTTTGAGCTTTTGAATGATAGTAAGCATGAACTCGTGGTTGGATTACCCAAACTTGAATTCACTAAAGATAAGCCTTATGATGCTTGTCAAAAAGGAAAGTAATCTAAGTCTTCCTTTAAGCTAAAAAATGTTGCGTCCACCACTAGACCACTTGAACTTATACATATGGATTTATTTGGACCAACTAGAGTTACTAGTCATGGTAAAATGCACTATGCATAAATCTTGGTTGATGACTACTCTAGGTATGCTTGGGTGTGTTTTCTTGCTCATAAGAATAATGCTTTTAAAGCCTTCAAAAGTTTTTCTAAAATCATTTTAAAAGAATAAGGTCTTTGTATTTCAACTATAAAAGTGATCATGGAACCAAATTTGAGAATCAGTTTTTTAAAACCTTTTATAATGAAAATGTTATTTCACATATGTTTTTTTCTCCTAGAACACCTCAATAAAATGGGGTTGTTGAAAGGAAAAATAAAAGACTAGTGGACATGGCTAGAATAATGCTTCATGAGTATAACTTACCCTTATACTTTTGGGCAGAAGCCATTGACATGTCTTGCTATATAGAAAATAGAGTTTTTAGAAGACAAATTTTAAAAAAAACTTCTTATGAGCTTTGGAACAAGAGAAAACCCAAAATTTTATTTCTTAGAGTATTTGGATGCAAGTGCTTTATATTAAACACCAAGGATAACCTTGGGAAATTTGACTCTAAAGCCAATGAAGAAATTTTCCTAGGCTATTCTACCTTTATCAAAGCATATAGAGTCTTTAATAACAAAACTCTTGTAGTTGAAGAGTCTATACATGTTGTTTTTTATGAGTCTAAACCACTTGATCCAAGAAAGGATTTGTGTAGTGTTGATGATGATATAGATGAGCTTGCGGATATAAATATTCAAGAAGAAAATGCTAGCAAATCTTTGGAGCTTGAAGATGCTAGAAAGGAGGAAAGTGAGGAGATTCCTCAACCTACCTTGAAGGACAATCTTCCAAAGGATTGGCAATTCAAGAAAGCACATCCTCAAGACCTCATCATAGGTGACATTATAAAGGGGGTAATTACTAGATCTCAATTAAAATCTATTATTAATTTAGCCTTCATTTCTCAAACTGAACCCCAAAAATATTGATGATGCTTTGAATGATGAATTTTGGGTCCTTACTCAACAAGAGGAATTAAATCAATTTGAGAGAAACAAGGGTTGGACCTTGGTTCTTAGACCAAAACATCATCCTATCATAGGCACTAAATGGGTGTTTAGAAATAAGATGAATGAACAAGGTGTCATAACTAGGAACAAAGCTAGACTTGCAGCTAAAGGATATAATCAAGAAGAAGGCATTGATTATATTGAAACCTTTTCCCCCGTTGTAAGGTTGGAAGCTATTAGAATGCTACTTGCATTTGCATCATGCA
This sequence comes from Mallotus repandus, assembly GCA_949671775.1. Classification (NCBI taxonomy): domain Eukaryota; kingdom Viridiplantae; phylum Streptophyta; class Magnoliopsida; order Malpighiales; family Euphorbiaceae; genus Mallotus; species Mallotus repandus. The sequence continues at coordinate 38,274 of CATIWM010015513.1, read as the reverse complement.
TGGATTTTAAACTTTTTCAAATGGATGTTAAAAGTGCATTTTTAAATGGTTTTATTAAAGAAGAGGTTTATGTTGAACAACCTCTGGGTATTGAAAGTTTTAATTCTTATAATCATGTACTTAAACTTTCTAAAGCATTGTATGGATTAAAACAAGCTCCTAGACCTTGGTATGAAAGGTTAAACAACTTTTTATTTGAGAAAGGTTTCTCTCAAGGAAAAGTTAACACAACTCTCTTCATAAAGAAATTCGAGCATGATTTACTTATTTTGCAAATATATGTTGATGTTATTATTTTTGGTACTACTAACCATTGCTTGTGTGAGGAATTTTCTAAGCTAGTGCAATGAGAATTTAAGATGAGCATGATGGGTGAACTTAAGTTCTTCCTTAGATTACAAATTAAGCAATGAAAAGATAGGATTTTTATTAATCAAACCAAGTACACAAGAGACATTCTCAAGAAGTTTGGCATGGAAGAGCCAAAAACAAGCAAAACTCCTATGAGCACCATAACCAAACTTAACAAGGATGATAATGGCAAACTAATTAATGAAAAGTGGTATAGAGGTATGATAAGATCCCTTCTTTATTTAATTATAAGTAGACCGGATATTATGTTTGCTAATGCTTGTGTGTTAGGTTTTAACCTAGTCCTATGGGGTCTCATTTGAATGCAATCAAAAGAATTTCAAATATCTAAGTGGAAGTTTGCATTTAGGACTTTGGTATCCTAGGAGTTCAACTTTTGATCTTATTAGCTATTCGGATATGAATTTTGCTGGTAGTTTGCTAGATAGAAAGAGCACATCTAGAACTTGTCAATTCTTAGGACAATGTCTAGTTTCTTGGTTTAGCAAGAAACAAGTTTTGATTGCCTTATCCACTGCCGAAGTCGAATATGTGGCGGCGAGTTTTTGTTGCTCATATGTATTATGGCAAAAACAATAGCTTAGGGACTATGGCATTGAAATTGATCACATTCCAATTAAATGTGACAACACAAGTACTATAAACCTTAGCAAAAATCTCATTCAACACTCTGTAACCAAGCATATAGATATTATACATCATTTCTTGCATGATCATGTGCAAAATGGTTATATTCATCTTGAATTTATTGATACAAATCATCAATTAACAGACATCTTTACCAAGCCTCTTGGTGAGGAAAGAATGAATTTTATTAAACATTAGCTTGGTATGATAGATGGTGGTAGCTTGCCTTGATTATGTGATTAATTGTTTAATTGATAGTTGTACCATTCTTGTGCAAACATATTAGTTGGGCTTATTGATAATTTTTTTCTCTTTACTTCTATTTTTTTTTCATCATGTAAAATTTTATTTGCATTTTGTGTATTTCTATATGATTATTTATTAATAATTAATTAATTATTTAAAAATAAGCATAATCATTTTTTATTTATGTCTTAAATTAATAATGATAATTTGAATATTTAAGTGCTTATCTATATCAATTTGCTATTTAATAATTGATTGTCGAAATTAAATTCAATCAATTACTTATTGGAATTTGCAATTTTTTTTATATTTCCCATATGCATGATCCATTTTATTTCCTTTTTACATATATTTATGATTTACTTAAGAATGATGCTAGCTAATATTTATTAAGATTAATTTTTTAGTTAGCACATTCTTTTGATTTTTGAATCTCATTTTTATTTGCCATTTAATGATCATTTTTTATTTTTATTTAATTTATTTTAATCATTTGAAATTAGCAAATTCATTAAATTTCTCTATCTTCATGTTAAATTATATTGATTTGCTATATTAATTATGTTTGCATTAAATGTGATTTTATTTGATTTTCATTACACTCTAATTTAGTGTCAATTTTGTCCATAAGGACTAAACTATCATGTTGTAAGGATGTAATTGTAAATTTTTTGAAAGTTCAGGGAGCTTTCTATAATTACGTCACAAGCTGTTGCAAAGGTTGCCAGTTTATGACATTCTGTCTTGTCAATGGTCAAAGCTGCTCACAGGCGACGCTCACAATTGTGAGCCGCTCGTGAGGGGCAGTCTGACAAACGAGAAAACCTAATTTAATAGGGATTGTAACTCCTTTTGCTATTTTCCCTAGTCTCAAACAATCACTTGCAAATTTGACCTTTTTTTGACCAAAAATTAATTGTTTCTTAACCTAATCTCACTTTATAAATACCTCATTTCATCCTCTCTTTATTCCTCACACTATTCACAATATTAAATTCTTCTCTTTAGCAAAAATTCTATTTTTTCTTGTAAGTTTATAGCAAATTCTCTTATTCATCTCAATGCCACCTAAGAAGAAGACAACTCAAGAAGCTCCTTCATCTTTATCAAGAAGAATAACAAAAGATCAACCAAAGAAAACTCCTCCAATCTCCTAATCTTTTACCCAAATTAGGCAAAGAACTCAACAATTTGGGAAGAGAAAAATCATGTCTTCCAAATTCATGTCTTAAGCTACTCTAGAGAAGTTAGGATGCTATGAGGAAGTCAAGACCATGCTTTAAAGGGTAAGTGCCTACAATTTTTCTTTTGAAGCCCTTCCTACTTATCCTTCCCTTATGATTTAATTTCTCTCCACATTTTGCTTTAGAGTTCAATTCATTGATGAACATAACCCTATGAATAGCATGAGATTTAGGTTGGGTGGTAGAGATAGGTTCTTAACTTCACAATAATTTGATGATATTTTTAGATTTAGACAAAGGGGTCTTGCTTCTACTAATACTCTTTGGTCCCCTTATAACTTATAGATTCAACATGCTAAGCCTAATGCTAGTGCATTTGTGGCGGGACATACCAAATCATCTCTTTTTGCTTCTAAAGGCCTTTGGTATGTGCATCATTTCATTACCTACTCTTTTCATGCTAAGAGGACTTAGCAATGAAGCAATTTCCTTTGATGATATTTTTTTTATTAGATGCTTTATTGAGAATATGGATGTTGAGTTAGGGAGGTGACTTCAATGGAGATTGTGGTTGGTTAGTGATAATGTTAATGGAACTCTTTACTTTAGTGGGATTATCACCAAAATTGCTAACTACTTTAGGATCAATTTTTATAATGTTCCTTCTTTGCCTCCATCTTTTCTTGATGAAAACCTCTTAAAAAATACTAAACAATTCAATTTAGTTAGAGGTTTGTGGGTTTGGAAGAATGAAGCGGGTGATGAAGTAATTGATGAAAAATTGGATCAAGACTTGGAAGACATTGAGCAAATTGGAAATTTAGGACTTTAAGTTGTTGTACTTGAAGAAGAAATCCCTCAAGAACAAATTGATTCTCAAACTCAAGTTCTATCTCAAAGGAAGAGACAAAGATGACCTTCTTCCTCTCAAATTATTGATGATGAACTCGCTTGGGTTGGTGGTTTCTTTGATCGTCTCTCCATAGTTGAATCTAACTTCAACAATAAGTTTAATTAAGTAGTTACTAGACTTGATCAATTTGAGCATCACATGGATCACATGGAGTACGATATTCATAAATTATATGCTCATCACAACATACAATGCTTTTGGCCTCCTCCTCCTCCTCCATTCTAAGATCCCCAAGATGGGCAAGATTCTTAGATTTTTAGTTTATGTTATCTTATTTTAATTGTTTAGTTCTTAATCTTTTGTTTGCTTTTAGTTTATTTACGGTTTATTGTCTTTGTTCCTCTACCCTTTTTGTTCTTTGACAAAGGGGGAGAAGTTGTGAGTTATATGCATGTGCTTAGTATGAGTGTTACATGTCGCTAGCGTTGTAAGTGACTAATATTATAAGAGTTTATATTATGTGTTCTATGAAATTATTATTTTGTGTTAAGTGTTTGATTTATTTTTTAAAATTTTTTTCAATTGGTATAATTTGTGATGTTAGGTCTTGTTATGTTTTGCTTTACTATGTTCAATGAAATTATCTTCCATGTTGTTATATTATGGATTCATTTAACAAAGGCGAATTATTTTTGCAAAAAGGAAAACTATATTAAAGTTTTTGTTTAACTATTTGACAAAGGGGGAAATTGAATAATAAAGTTAATTCTTGTTATAATTTTATGTGCTTTGTTAAATATTTTTTAAAATTATTTCCCTTATTACTGTTATATTTGTATCATCTTTATAAAAAGTGAAAATAATTTCTTAAGAAGTTCCCTCCTTTATGGTTATTTTTCAATAAGGGCATCCACATTGGTTTACACTCTACAAAGTATAATGGACATGTCACATCATCATTTTATTATCCCCTTATTCATTACACTTTATCTCACAATAGATTACACTAAAAAATGTGTAATAGCTTGGATCCACCTGGATCAACTATCAAATCACATATTTATTTTAATAATTCCTTTACATATTTCATAAATAAATAATTATATTTACATACTAAAATCATATTAAGGCAGATTAAGACATATAATTGCTAATGCTATTTAAAAAAATAAATTTTTAATCTAAAATAATTTAAATATTTTAGTAATTTTAAATTTTTTATTAATTTTCAAAAATTACATAATCAACCTTAATCAAAACAAACATTTGATTCAATATCGATAATACAAGATATAACTTTTTGCTAAATTACCGTTGCATTTATTTAGATTTAATTTGTAAAAAAACAAAAACCTTACTTGACAAAAAGGCTGCCATTGTGTGTATCATGCCCATGATATGCATCATAGGCATGATACGCCCACAATGGCATGCGTTTCATAGAGAGGGTGTCATGGAACCTATTACACGCTCATGACAACCCTAATGTAGATGCTCTAAGTACCTTGTAAATATATATGCAATTTATAAAATTTATTTTTTAAATTATTCATATATTAAGGGGGAGTAATTTTTCACGTATTCCATCAATTTAATTTGAAAGGGGGAGTTCTTTAATATGGCACACACCTACACAATTCATTTATTTTGAATTTAAATATTGCTCATACACATACTTTATTTATTATTTATCAAATCGGTTGTCAAAGCTAAAAAGGGGGAGAATATTGTCCATTTACATTATGAAACCCTTGATTTTAACTTTGACAAGCAATTTAAATTATTAATGATTTTATTTAAGTGTGCAAGAACTTAATTCAATTTGTTCAAAGCATAGAGATACGAAATACTCTTTCAAAAGAGTATTTACATGTATTTTAATGAAGTGCATCAACCTATGCAAATATCCAAATCAAAAGAATGCTCATAAGGGTCAAGAAAATAAGTTTTTTTTTTAACTTACAGATGACCGCTCACGAGTAGCCCTCCTACAGTCAATCTTCAAGTATTTTTCAATATCAATATTCTGAGATGGTCATGAGTGATTCTCATGATTGTGAGCAGCTCATGAGGGCAGGCCAGATAAACTCCAAAGGACAAATTCAAATGCAATGGTCACTGAACTTGACCCTCATTAACCATACACTGCTCTCACATCCATGAACAAGATTTTGGCTGGAAAAAGTCCAATTTGAATTAATGATGATTAGAAGACTTTGGAGACACGATTAATGCCTCCAATAGCCATATTTTTTAAGCTCAATCTATATAAACATGCTTTGATGTTTCATTAAAGTATGATACACTTTGAGCATTAAAATTCTTATAAGCATTCTTTGAGCATTAATCTTTTCAATTATTATTAGTATTTGATTAACTATTGTAAGAGTTGGTTGTGAGTTAGAATAGAAATTCTTATTCTTTTATTTTTTTGGGATTAAGAAAAGAGAAGTGAGGTTCTATCCTAATTGCGAAAGGTTAAAGTGTTTGCCTATTGAAAACACTTGGGAATTAGGTTGAAGAGTGATCCTAAAAGTCTTGTTTGTATGGTTTGAGTTGAGCCTAAAACTCAAGGTTGTAAAAATCAATCTGTGAAAATAGATTGTGGTGATTAAAAATCCTAACATGGGGATAAGTTAGGTAGAGACGTAGGATTGTTGAGAATCCAAACTCCTGAAATATTTGTGTTCATTGTTCTTCCTTTTCAATTTTCTTTTAATTCTTGCTTAATCTTTTAAATTTTCTTCAAATCTTCTATTAGCCCTATTCACCCGCTATAGGGCTCTTTCATAATTGTATGCAAAGTTTAGTAAATGTTAATTTTGGTTGGATAGCGTAGTACTTTTAGGACACGTGATATCCGCAAAAGGGGTATATGTCGATCCTAATAAAGTTGCTATAATTGTAAATTGGGAACGGCCTAAAAATTTAATAGAAATACCAACTTTCCTAGGTTTGGTAGGATATTATAGAAGGTTTTTCCAAGATTTGTCATTAATTGCATCTCTTCTGATAAAATTATTAAGGAAGAGCATGATGTTTAATTGGACTCTTGAATGTTAGCAAAATTTTGAGGTCTTAAATGAGAAGTTGGTTACTGCACCTCTGTTATCGTTGCTACTTGAAGGAAGCAAATATGTCCTGTATATTGATGCTTTGTGACAAGGGCTTATTTATGTTTTAATGCTAGATGGAAAGGTTATTGCTTATGCATCAAGACAACTAAAACCCTACGAGCAAAAATATCTTACACATAATTTACAGTTGGTTGATGTAGACAGCGGGATTTGGTGTACATCCAAGTATCTTGCAATCATGAAACTATTTGAGCTTAAGGCTCTAGGGAACACACTATCCATATCACATAGACATGGCGTGGAGATGAAGAGTTACCACCCAAGGTAATAACTGGGATAAATCGAAAGGTGGTGGTAACTCGATTCTTTAAAAGAAAGTTAGCACCACACTAAGGGATTCTGGGTACGGAATACTAAATTCTTTTAGTCTCGTGTTCTTTAAAATTAGTTTATGAATTACTATCATATTCTCTAATGACATACAATTTCATATTAAACCTTAATTAACATTCAATTCCAAGCAACTAGTCACATGAAAAAGCATACAAAAAATGCATTCATTCAAAGCGTAACGTCCCTAAATTAGTATATTATTTATTAAATTTGTTAAAGTTAGCTAATTTTTACATTTTTATTTACAAATGAAATGAAAACTAAAGGTTGACCTATATTTTAATTTAATTAGTGAGCCTAAATCTATTGTTTTTAATTCTAAGATAGTGTGCCTAAGTTTACTAATTTTATGGGATATAAATTAGATTGGATTAATGGGCCTAGTTCTAAATAATTTTAATCTCTTATAAATTGATCCTAAGACTATTTATTTTAAAAAGAATGTTTTATTTAATGGGCTTAGCTATGTCTATATCAATTTTAATTAAGCTAAGGTGGTCTAGGTCTAAATTAACCTAAATGGGTCTAAATCAATTTTAAAATTAATTAAACCCTAAAAACCAATTTTATAGGCCTATTTTAGTGAATTAAACCTAAACAGGCCCAAAAGCCCAAAATGATAAAGAAATTAAATTAGAAAGCCCAAACAACAAACAAATAAAATAACGTTCATTATGTGACACTAACCCTAATTTTACATGCAACCTAATTAACTACATCCATCATTGATTTTAATTATGGTTTACCAAGTGAACCTAATTTACAAATTAATTTTAGGGAGCAAAAACTTAAATGGTTTCACTATTATCCCACTATCGGGGCTATTACAACCTACGTACAGTAAAATAATTATAGTGCAATAAACCAAATAAATACACAACACAAATACCATAAAAATAAAATACATAAACAAATAAAAGCTAAAAAACTACGTGATTTCACAGAAGTTGATCCATGGCATTCCATGGATCTTCATCATGGGTTTGGCTATTAGTTTAATCATATGTTGTTCACATTTCAAGTTTCTCCTATCATTTCCACCATATCAAATCAGCATAAAAACCACAAAAAAAACAAAAAGATGATTATAATATATTTAATGAATTAAAAGAAAACAAAAAACCCAAAGGAAAAGTAAACAAAAAAAGGAGAAGAAGAATATGATGAGTGTGTATGGATGCTATTTGATTGCTTCTCTGAGTTTGTGGATTCACTGTTTCGGTATTAGTCTGCAGATTCAATTCTTAGTTCTCAAGCCTTGATTGTTCTTTTGAAGGATATTTTAGAAAAAAACAAGGAAATAAAATAACTTTTTTTGTTTGTTTCAAGTCTATGTTTTTCAAAGAACGTTAAGAAGCTTTTTTTTTAATTTTCTTTTGGTATTTATTTTTTCCCCAAGGAAGAAAAAGCCCCTTACAATATTGCATATTTTCCAGTAAAAAATGCATAATTCCGATATGAAAAATAACACTTTGGCCTTATTTTCCAATTTTCTTATTTTAAAATTGACGTACAAAAGAAAAAGAAAATTTTACAATTAAGTCATAAGATTAAGAATAGAGATCTAAAGACCTATTTTGAGTAAATTGTCATCATCGGTTCCCCATCACATATGCACTTAACTATCCTGAAATGGAGTGCTTACAGTTGCAATAATTTTTGCCTTAAAAATATGGAGGTATTACTTATATATGAAATGTGCTTGATTTTTATAAATCATAAAAGTTTGAAGTACATCATGAGCTAAAAAGAATTAAACTTGAGGCAAAGGAGATGGTTGAGTTGTTTAAGGATTATAATCATATAATTGAGTTCCACCCTAGTAAAGACAATGTAGTAGTAGATACACTTAGCCAAAAAGTTGACTGGAAATTTAAATTACATTTGCACAATAAGGGTACCATTAATGATGGAGTAAAGGAAATTAGGTGCTAAGTTTAGTCTAGATTCTTCAAGAGGTATTTTAGCCACATTGAAGGTGAGACCTCTGTTAATAAAAAGGATTACACAAGCTTAGTTAATGGATAGAGAAGCTATGGGTGATTGTAGATCAATTAACTGAATGAACACATTTCTTGCTAACCATGATCAACTTTAATCTAAATAAATTTACGGAACTGTACATAAAAGAAGTTATAAGACTACATAGGGCATCAATATCAATTGTGTTGGACCCAAAGGCTTAACTCATAATTCTAGACGAGTTTGCTATATGTTACAACCCAATTTGATGATCCCCCAAAAATTCGATGATGAAGAATTCCTGTTAGTCAGTCGGGGGAAAACTCCTTCGAAAGTTTTCTCAAATGAGAAAAAACCCAAAAGAAACCCAAAAAATACCAAAAAACTAAAAAAATACCAAAAAACCCAAAAAGAGCCAAGTTGGGCCAAAGGACAAAAAAGTAAGGGAAAAGCCCATGGGGACGGGCCAACCCAAGAACCTAGGTTAATGACCCATGAGTGTGGGTTTTTAACCTAAGACTATGGGTCAAAATGATGCATTTGCCCCTGTGTGGATCTAAGAAGCCAAATGCATTGGTTTTGGACCCAAGAGCGTGGGTCTTAGACACAAGCTCATAGGTCCTTCGGCATGGTTAACAAAAAAAAAATGATTTTTCCTCTTTTGAAAGGAGGATTTTGGGCATATTTCTCAAGGAAGATGTCTAAAGAGAGAAAAGACTATTGTTTTAGAGGATTTTCTCATTCTCTCTCTCTTCTAAAGCACTTGAAGATCCATTTACGCTAAAAACCAAACTAAAATCATTTTCTCTTATTTTTGTCTTAAGATTTAGACCATTAAATCCAAACCGAGCTCCTTCTTAGCCAAAGCATGCATCAAGGGTAATAACACGGTCCCTCTAAGGATCTCCTAATTATTTTTTATTAAAAATTGCATTTTTATCATCTTCTTCATCTTATTTCTATCATTTTTATCACTTTCTTGCATTTTTATTCATTTTATTATGAACATTTATTATATTGGTAAAGTTGTGATTTTTGTGATGATCTTGAAGTTTAGATATAAGATATGATGGAGTAATGGGAAGTTCGGGTGGTTCCGAGAATGTTTGCATTCATTTTTGCATTTTTTCTCCATTTATATAAAAATGGGTATTTTAGTGTAAAGTTGGCATTTTGTGGAATTTGTTGGGCGCGCTACCTAGGCTACAAAATTAGGTCTTTAGACGGGTGATAGTGAACGTCCATGCCTATTGGTATAACCAATTCCATGTTCGGCTTTTGGCCGGGTTCGTTTAGCACCATGGTTTGGTTCCTTTGTCCAAAACGAATTTGAGTCAACATGTTTGGCAGTGTGGTCCCAATTCCTAACCCCTAGAAGTGTAGTTTCATTCAAAGCATAACGTCTCTAAATTAGTCTATTATATATTGATTTTATTAAAGATATCTAATTTTTACATTTTTATTTACAAATGAAATGAAAACTAAAGGTGGGCCTATATTTTAATTCAATTAGTGAGCCTAAATCTACTATTTTTAATTCTAACAAAGTAAGCTTAAGTTTACTAATATTATGGGATATAAATTGGATTGGATTAATGGGCCTAATTCTAAATAATTTTAATCTCTTTTAAAGTGATCCTAAGACTATTTATTTTAAAAGGAATGTTTTATTTAATGGGCTGAGCTATGTCTAAATAAATTTTAATTAAACTAAGGTGGCCTAAGCCTAAATTAACTAAATGGGTCTAAATCTATTTTAAAATTAATTAAACCCTAAAAACCAATTTTATAGGCCTATTCTTAGTAAATTAAACCTAAACGTGGCCAAAAAGCCCAAAACAATAAAGAAATTAAATTAAAAAGCCCAAACAACAAACAAATAAAATAAACATTCATTATGTGACACTAACTCTAATTTTAAATGCAACCTAATTAACTATGTCCATCATTGATTTTAATTATGGTTTACCAAGTGAACCTAATTTACTAATTAATTTTAGGAGCAGAAAATTAAATAGTTTCACTACTATCAAGGCTATTACAACCTACGTACAATAAAATAATTGTAGCCCAATAAACCAAATAAATACACAACACAAATACCATAAAAATAAAATAAATAAACAAATAAAAGCTAAAAAACTATGTGCTTTCACAAAAGTTTATCTATGGCATTCCATGAATCTTCATGGGTTTGGCTATTAGTTCAATCACATGTTGTTCACATTTCAAGTTTCTCCCATCATTTCCACCATATCAAATTAGCACAAAAACCACAGAAAACAAAAAATGATTAGAATATAATTAATGAATTAAAAGAAAAAAAACCAAAGGACAAGTAAACAAAAAAGGGAGAAGAAGAATATGATGAGTGTGTATGGATGTTGTTTGATTGCTCCTTAGAGTTTGTTGATTCACCGTTTAAGTATAAGTTTGTAGATTTAATTCTTGGTTCTCAGGCCTTGATTGTTCTTTTGAAGGATATTTCAGAAAAAAACAAAGAAATAAAAGAACATTTTTTTTCTTTCGAGTCTATATTTTCAAAGAACGTTAAGAATCTTTTTTTTTTAGTTTTCTTTTGCTCTTTGTTTTTTTAGTTTTCTTTTGCTCTTTGTTATGTAACTCTGTTATATATTATTATATAAAAAAAGAGGCATTTATCCCTCAATTATTTTTTAAAAATTATTTCTATTATTTTTTAACCAATCAAAATTAAAAGAATTTTTGTTGAAAAATAAAAATGAAACGACAGAAGCCGTTTGGACTTGTGCAATTCTAACTGGAATTGCGTATTTTCAAAAAAAATACATAATTCCAATCGGTATTATGCATTTTTGACCAGAAATATGCAATTCCAATATTGCTTATTTTCGGTCGAAAATCCATAATTCTGATCAAAATTGCATAATTTCAACACGAAAAATAATACTTTGGCCCTATTTTTCAATTTTTTCTTATTTCAAAATTGACCCAGAAAAGAAAAACAAAATTTTACAATTAAGTCTTGAGATTCAAGAATAGAGATCTAAAGACCTATTTTGAGTAAATTCTCATCATCGGATCCTCGTCGCATCTACACTCAACTATCTTGAAATTAGGTGTCTACAGTTGTAGTAATTTTTGCCTTAAAACTATGGAGGTATTACGTGTATGTGAAATGTGCTTGATTTTTATAAATCGCAAAAGTTTGAAGTACATCATGATTTAAAAAGAATTAAACTTGAGGTAAAGGAGGTGGTGGAGTTGTTTAAGGACTATGATTGAACAATTGAGTTTCACCCTAATAAAGACAATGTAGTAGCATATGTTCTTAGACCCTGTGTGGGTCTAAGAACCCAGGCATATGGGTTTTGGACCCAAGAGCGTGGTTCTTAGACCCAAGCTCGTGGGTTCTTGGGCCTGGTTAATTAAAAAATAATTTTTCCTCTTTTGGAAGGAGGATTTTGGGCATATTTCTCGAGGTAGATGTCTAGAGAGAGAAAAGCCTATTATTTTGCAGGATTTCCTCATTCTCTCTCTCTCACTTAAAGACCTAGACTGACACCAAAAACCAAACCAAAATCAATTTTCTCTTATTTTTTTCTTAGGTTTAGAACATTAGATCCAAATCGAGCTCCTTCTTAGCCAAAGAACGCACCAAGGGTAATAACACAGTCCCTCTGAGGATCTCCTAATTATTTTTTATTAAAAATTACATTTTTATCATCTTCTTCATCTTATTTCTTTAATTTTATCATTTTTATCACTTTCTTGCATTTTTATTCATTTTATTATGAATATTTATTATATTTGTAGAGTTGTCACTTTTGTGATGATCTTGAAGTTTTGATATAAGATATGATGGAGTAGTGGGAAGTTCGGGTGATTCCAGGAGTGTTTGCATTCATCTTTGCAAATTTCCATCATTGTTGCATTTTTTTCTCCATTTATATAAAAATGGGTATTTTGGTGTAAAGTTGGCATTTTTATTATTGTTTTGCATCATTTTAATTTATTATTATTTCTATAGTATTGTTTTCTCTATTTTTATTAATATTTCTAAATTTTTGTCATTTTTAGTGCATTTTAGTATTTTTTTTATTGTATTTATGCTATTTGTGGTAAATTTGACACTTTTTATCATAAAGTTAATGTTTTTTATGGTAAAAATGTCATTTTTATCACTTTAATATTTTTATTTATGTAATTTTTTATTTATTTATGCATTTATTTCTGTATTTTTATTACTTTTATGGTATTTTTACAATTTTTATTGCATTTGTGGCTTTTATAGTAAATTAGGTCCTTTTATCATAAAGTTCACTTTTTTTATGGTAAAAGTGTCATCTTTATTATTTTTATTACTTTATTTCTGTCATATTTATTTAGTTATTTCTACACTTTATTTATTTTTATTGCCCTTTTCTTATTTTATTGTTTTATGCTTTTTATAGTAAATTGGTATTTTAATCATAAAGTTCCTATTTTTTTTGGTAAAAATATAATCTTTATTATTTTTATATATTTGTTGTTATCATCTTCATTTATTTATATATTTACTGCTGCATTTTACTATTTTTACGTTATTTTATTAATTTTTATATTTTTATGATTTTTATGGTAAATTTGGTATTTTTATCATAAAGTTCATATTTTTATGGTAAAAAAATCACCTTTATAATTTTAATATTATTATTTCTGAAATTTTTATTTATTTGCATATTTATTTCTGCACTTTTTATAATTTTTATTGTATTTTTTCTATTTTTATCATATTTATATCTTTTATGGTAAATTCGGTATTTCTATCATAAAGTTCACATTTTTATGGTAAAAATATCATCTTTATCATTTTAATTTGTTCATTGCTGCATTTTTTTTATTTATATTAATATTTCTGCATTTTTATTGCATTCTTATCATTTTGTTGCCTTTAATGCCCTTTTGGGTAAAATTGTCATTTTTATCATAAAGTGGATATTTTTATGGTGGAAATGACGCTTTTATCACTTTCATTATTTTAATTCTATATTTTCTTATTTTTAATTATATTAATTGCATTTTTATTATTTATATTATCCTTTTTGGTAAATTTATTATTCTTATCATAAAGTTCTCATCTTTATGGTGAAAATAATATTTGTATCATCCTTTTTATTTACTTCACTTGTATTGTTATTATTTTAATTGCATATCTACTATCTTTGTCATTTTTATTGTTTTCTTTTATGAATTTATTATTTTTATCATAAAGTTAATATTTTTATGATAAGAATAATATCTTTATCACTTTTATCATTTTATTTGCACTTTTCCATTTTAATTTCCTAATATTTGCCTCATTATAAAAATTTTATTTTCATAATAAAAATGATAACTTCACACCAAAGTACCCAAATTCCAAAATCTTGCATCATGCATCCATTAACATCCTTGTTTGCTTATGTGTTTAATTATTCCTTTACTTATTATTTCAATTATAAATGAAATATATTAAATTTTCATAAGTGCAATGTGTGCTTGCATGTGTGTGAGAAATAACCTTTGTTTTACAGGTTTGTTAGAATAAGATTTTTATTTCCTTTTTCCATTTGAATGTTATTAATAGAATAGGTTTTCCCAAGGAAATGTAATCCTTAATCCCAATTCCCCTTTTATTTCTATTTGGATGTATTTATTACAATAGACTTTTCTTGGGTTATAATTCTTAACCCTTTCTCCATTTTTATTTTGCTTATTTACTTGTTTATTTTGATTATTCCTTGCATGCTTGTGTGCTATATGCTACATGCTTACTTGCTTACTTGTTCGCTTATTTGTTTACATTGTGATGAATGCTCGTTAATTCAACTATTCTGCTTTCCAATTTCCAATTTAAACAGACTAATGATTGAGTGTGGTAAAATGCATTATGAAACCAAAACTAGGGTGAAGTACTAAATGAATAAGCAACATGTACAATAAAAAATAGGATAAGTAACTCTTATCCCCCGAACTTAAATTCTCTGGTTATATAAGTGAATTTCTAATTCACTTTTTCTCGATTCAAGTCAGGTGATGACTCCAATCTACTAGGTATATTCAGTCAGACTCTCCCACAAACAACAACAAAGGAAATCGGTAGATGGTTGCCATTAGCCTATGTGCCTCAATCCTATAAACACACTGATCCTGTCCCACAAAATAGCGATCACATGTTTTTGGCGACTCCCCTAGGGACTACTAATTCGAGGGGTATAAAAGAAAGACTATTTCTTATTATACATAAGTTGTTTATCCACCTTCACACAAGCATAACTGCATTTCATTACACTCACCACATGCACCTTGGTCCCTAAAAACCCTCGATAATATTGAATGACATTGCCACTATGATTCCATTCGAGTCACAGGGCAACGAGATCTGTATTATCACCTTTAGCCTTTACTCGATCAAGAAAAGCTATAGGGCTTAAAGTGATGCGGCTCGGCTCCTAAGTCCAAAATGGGGTATAGTTTCTCTCGAGTAGTTAAAAGATTGCTAGACTCACTGACTGTAGTTCTTAACCCTAATCATATAGTCACTAAAGTAGCCCTTAACCGTAAGCCCAACACAACCCATATAGATAAACCAGTAGAAATCTCCCCTAGAACCCCACCTAGCTCTTACATGCTATCATTGTCTTGATGATGTCCGTTTGACCTAATATTTAAAAATGATATGACATCCCTAGTGTCTGCCACCATTTGTTATCATTATGTCAGTTCTTATAAACTATCCACGCTTAGACTCGGGTGATCCTCGTTTACCTTGCGTAAGCCTGATGCACAAGGTAGACAAGAATCATACATCTCAGTTTGGATAGTTTGTAAGAACCAACAAATATTGACGTCTTTTAATGATAGAACCTATGGAAGTTGTCCATTTGTCCTCATCATATCAAGTAGATAAATCAAGAATTTAACTAGATTGTGGACACTCATACTAAGAGAATCAAATTATAAACTATCAAACGAAACTCTCATGTCTCTTAGTAAATACACTAAATGTCAATCAAAGGAGCATGAAATTAGGTCCCCTTTGTTGACTATAGTTGGTACGCTCGCGGGCACGCATGAGCTATAGAGACCACTTGTGACCCGACAGTTGCTCTTTTCATTGACATTGTGTGGTTACCTCGAGTACATTTGGGTATTGCTCCCTAGTTTACCTCTTGAGTTTGATCATCAAGAATCAAAAAAACCTATTCTGAGAGCAGAACTATAGTCCCCCAATGGCTATGATTCAAAAACTTACAGAGGACAGAAATCTCTACTGCATGGAGCGATAAGGTTGGAAGGAGTGATTACTTATGTTTGGTTTGTTCATTTTGCAAGTTTTACACTAACCCTATGTATTCATTTTTTTTCTTTCCTTATGCTTACATACATATACGTAGGACATTCACCATGTGCTAACCCACGATCTTCTTGTAGCCATTTTGCACCATCACGTTACCAGAATTATAACAGTCATGCCATGCATACACGATAACCCTCCTGTTTTGCAGAATTCATCACATTATGCATACATGCATCATTCCTTTATCATTCTAATACACATACTTGTTAAAAAACATAACCTCATATAGAACACTGCTCAAACGCTAGTGATGATGACATTGACACATGATCTTGTCGATAGAATAGGGGGATATTGAGAGAAAGGATTCAAAGGTTGCTTAACGACAACACCTTGATTAAGGCACCACAAGTTCAATTATGTATAACCAAAGACCTACTTTGCACTCTTGACAAAGCTGACTAGAAGAGCCTAGAGCCTTATTGGATGTTATGCCTCAAAATGTACCGGCATGTTCACATTGAATATAAGTTTTTGAAAGTAGTGCTGGCATTCTGGGACCCATGTGAGCTTGTCTTTCACTTTAATGGCTTAGAAGTATGTCCGCTCTATGAGGAGTTTAGTGTTATAGTGGGATGGACCCCTACCAAGATAGAGATAACAATTTTTACCAACCAGACTGTGATGTACCCGGGAATAGGATTGACAATCTTTGATCTAAGCTCGAACAAGCTAAATGAGTTGGTTACACCGGATAAGTGGTTGATTCCTCTTTAACTCCTAGGCGCTTGCAGTAAGTAGAGACCAGGCAGCTTACCCTAGGCATGTATCCTCTCTTGATACCTCTGCCTATAGTACTTAACCATATCCCATGATGAGCTAGGCAGTTACAGGATATTGCAAAAGATAGAAGGCATTAAATGTGGAATGATTCATTTCGCCTTGATCTTAGTAGAGACCATTCATAGTTTAGACGAGATGAGGACTAGGAAATGCTCGCACTTCACCGAGAGCCCATTGCTACTCTAAATTTGGCTCCAGGAGAAACTTAGCATTCTATGAAAGCCATCAGGGAACTGGCTTAAGTATCAGCCTAGGCACCATCAGGAGAGGAACCTCAAATGGCTTACTGGCAGCACTACACATGTCACATCTGAAGAATAGTTCGATTGGCTGTAAGATATCCATGAGAGTCAATTTGGACTTGTCCTTGGTGGAATTTGGAACATGTGATAGTGGCAACTTATGTGAATTGTGTCCCAATCTCTAGATTCAGGTCATGTACTCATTACTACTCGAAATTGGTGAGCTGATAGTTTAGAGTGAAATAGCTCATACCATCAGACCCTGCAGGCTTTACAGGTGATAAGCTCCTTCAGAGGTTTATCGACCACTTTTGAGAGACATGGCACAGTAGTGAATGGGACAACACCATGAATGAGGAATACAAGTAGTGGTTGGCTAGCAGACTAGATCATATACTCTCTTCAAAGGAATAAGCTTATGTGCCTGATATCTTGCTTATCTCTACTTATATTACCTATCAATTTTTCTTTTTACTAATCTGTTTGAATATTTTGATGTACCGAACTCTAAGTATGATTCAATAAAATATAATTTTGCTTACTTGTTGATGTGTCTTATTATAATGGTAAGCATTTCATTAAACCTTACACGAGCATATTCGACATTCATTCCATTAACACTGAACCATTTAACAAGGGCATGGATGAGGATCCTCGCATATTGCATATTTTAAAAGATGTTACCCTTAAGGAAAGGAGAGAATTAGAAAAAAATATTAATAAATACTCAAAAGTATTCGCTTGGACGTACGACAACATGCTTGGCATCGACAGGGAAATAGCTCAGCATTACATACCAACTAAGGAGGGACATAAGCCTATGAAATAGAAATTATGAAGGTTAAGACCAGAATGGGCATAGTTGGTGAAAGAGGTAATCGAGAACATATCAAGGCTAAGTTCATAAACACGGTAGAATATCCAAAATGGTTTGCTAATGTAGTCCCAGTACCTAAAAAGGATGGAAAAGTATGGATTTGTGTAGACAACAGAGGTCTCAATAAAGCACACCTAAAAGACAATTTTCCTCTGCCCCTGTTAGGGGTCATTTTTCAAAACCCTGATAGCCGATGATGAAAAAGCTAAAATGTCTTGTTAGATAATCAATTTGATGAAGAGAATTGAAATTCAAACCATTTCAAAATCAACTGAACTACTAAAACCTTAGCCGATCACCAATCATACCATTTTAAGACCTAACCAAATCCCGATCAAACCTTAACCCATCCATTTTGGTATTGAGAAAGAGGTTTCAGAATAATAATCAGAGCGAAGTTCACCTGAGTCACGTCTTCTAAAAAAATAAGTACAGTCCTATATAAGGCCTGTTTACGGTCTGTATTATGTAGTTTTCAGTCTGATTTTAATTTCTGAAGCTTCAGTTTAACCTCTGGAAGCCTCGAGAGGCAAAAGTCAAATTTTGGTCAACGAAACTTTTCAGTGGTCAAACTGAGGTCCCAGAGTTGAATTTCAGTCTGAAATTGTCTTTTAAAATTCTAGTGTGTCAATGGGCCCCATTTGGCAAAAAGTCAAAATTTTGACCTTCGGTGGTTAGAACGGGTCCTACAACTGTTTGCCTCTCTTTGTCCTTATCCAAAAAGGACACTTGTCAAAAAAGGTGCTTTCCAAGTTTAGAATATTCCATATTTGGAATACATTAGGAAAAGTGTCACCATATGAAAGGAAAAGTATATACTATGACCTAATAACCTTGAATATTCAAGGAAATTTACAATAAATGCCACTACCTTAAGTTGCCTATAAATAGAAGCTTTAAGGAAAGTTCTGAAAAAAGAGGACTAAGTTTACTAACTTCTACTAACTTATTTCTAACTTTTATTTTCATTTGTTATTTTAATTATCAATTTATATTATATATTGTTGTGATATCTCAATTCTCATCATCATCTCAATCTCTTCACTCAACTCCCACTTCTCTTTATTTTTATGTCTTATTAATGCCTTTGTTATTTGTATATTTTATCACTTATAATTTCTACTCCTTCCCCTTCTTTATTTATTTTTTTAATTTATAATTTTATTATTACATGTTCTTATTAATATTGTATTTCTTGCTTATTATGTCAAATTTCCCTTTTTTTTTTATTGTGCTTTATTTGGTATCATATACCAAACACAAACCAGAAAACGACTAACAATAAACCAAAGCTGTTTTTGTTCTTTTAATGGGTAATTAATCTTTTATGGTTAATAAAATGGTATTTTTTGCATATATTTTTCAATTTCTTTTTCAATAAATAAATTATCTTTCATTTTCTCATGTTTTTCTATTTAAATATGAGATTTCCTATAATAATAAAAATTTATCATTTTTCATGGTAAGTTTAATTTTTGCTTTCTTTGCAATAAAATTGACATGTTTTTATGTTTTTGGTTGTGTTCCTTTGTTGATTACAAACATCATTCAAATGCAAAGATATGGATCACAATTTCCTTTTTTTTATTAGTTTTTCTAAATAAAATGATTTAATTATGTGAGCAATAATTCATAATATGGGAATGTGGATCCAAGGTACAAAACTCACATTTTGAGGCCTAACTTGATGGAAACTCATGTTGTGAATTAATGGATCATGTAATTAATCAAATGATAGTTTTAAGTACTTTTCAAAAATCCTTTTTATTTTAAGCTCATTTACAAATATCTTTCATTTATATTGGCTTTTTAAGTTATTTTCCTTTTTTTCATATAAAATGTTTTTATTGCCCCGAAACTCAATATATGGAGCAATCATGGAGAGGATATTTGGGAAATTTGTTAGCCATTCTCATCTCTCTTCTCTTGAATTCATTCTAATTTATTGCTTTTTATTGCTTTTCTTTCATTTAGTATGCATTTATATGATCATAATATAAATTTGTCATAATTGCCATGCTATGTGTTAATTACTTTCCTTTTTACTATTTTATTTGCATTTTTATTTGTCTACTTGTATGTTTATAATATGTTATCATGTATTATGCCATGCTTGGATGATATTGCCATGACATGTAGATTTCCTTTGTTTATATGCTTTCTTAATTGTCATACCATATTTATACCATGTGTGACATGAATATTAATGTAGCAATTACCATGATCATGCATCATTCCATTATCATGTCATTTTGCCACATTCATGCATCATTTTACCATGTTCTTTTGTACTTGTGTGTATATATTGTGTGCATTTGCATATAGAAGTTGATGTATAATAGAACATAAATCTTGGAAGCACTGTACATAAAGTAAGGCCGGTAATGCTTAGCATCCGGGTGGTATGGAGATGCCTCGAACAAAAGAGGCTAATCCTACGGACATAAGAATCGAAGCCTAATGCTTTATCCAATGGGCGAATGCAGTTCCAAGCAAGAGATCCGAGTTTGCCTAAGTCCCTAAAATAGACAATTTCACAAGTGATATTGAGTGGCGACTCCTTTTTTTTTTCTCCTGCTTGAGTAAAGGGTTATAAGTGCATTGATGCCATCCCTAACCTCTTTCAGTACTCCCCTCACTACCCTCTATTTTCCCGTAATAAGGAAAAAGGGTCAGTGATCCAAAGAGTGTCGAGTCGGTCCCGCTAGTATCAACAGTGGAGACTCCTTTGGGGATGGAGATCTTGATCCTAAAGTTTGTACTTTGCTTCCAATCATATATACTATTATAGACCAACTTGCATTCAGGACACTTTTCACACGTGCACAAGCTTAATAACCCCAATCGTGTCAAATTATGATTCACCATGACTCCACTCGACTCATGGATTGATTAGTTTGATATTGTCACCTTTAGCCTACATTCGGTTAAAGGGATAATACTGGGCTCATCTGACTAGAGTTTGTAACCCAAGTCCTAAAGAGGGGTATTTTTCTCTTGAGTTTGCAAAAGATGTCGGGCCCCTCTGACCTTGGCTTGTAACTCAAGTCCATAATAGAGGGCATCTCACTAAAGGAACCCTTAGCCTTTTACCTTGGCTCATCCATGTAGTGACCCTAGAAACACCTACTAGGTTTGTACCCTATCTTGCATGTGTTTATTGATTTGTGTTTATATGCTGTACTTTGATTCAAATTGAGTCCTTGGTGACATATATATCTTATACTGTGCTGACTAAGAATCCAGTTATCCTATTTAGACTTTATACACCCATTGGAACTTGAAAGGTCCATGCGAATCAAGTCAATCTATCATGACACATTTATTATATACTATTTGCTTCTTATGACCCAAAATGGTTTACACCATTTAGGTCACATGTCTCAAACATTATGACTCTTATGGTAATGACAGTCTGACTAATTTGCTAAACCTCAAGGTTAGAGTTGGTATGTCTTATCTGAAAAGTATAAACTTGAGATATCTTAATAACCTAACCCTAGTTGTGGGGACACTACATCCGTAAGGTTATTATGATATCCCATGTTTTCATTAACTTTAATCTAATAATCAGAGTATAATCTATACATATTACCAATGGTCCTTTAATATCTTAACCCATACAACCCTATGGAGTAATATTTTGACCTTTATATATCCAAATAAACTAGTATGGAACTTATTATGATACAACCTAATGCACATAATAAGCTAATATGTGGTTTATATCTATGATTTATTTGGATGCATAAGGATTAAAATCTCGACTTTGTTATATCTTCATATAACCAAATACGGTTATCCTAATATCACAATGTCACACGAAAGGATTGTTTGGATTAATATATTAAAGTACCACGAAACTTTTCCAAAATCAAACCATGCATATAAGCATAAATCACCTTTGTTTGTTAATTTTTCTCTTTTGAGAGTCACGAGCCGGTTCATCCCCCGATGATGTTTTGCTAAGCCCCACCTAGGAAAGAAGCTGAATGACCATCTGTGTGGAAGAGATAAGGTTGGAAGGGACTCTATTTGCTCTTGTGTGTCTTATTTATGAATTTTTGCATTGCATACACATTTGCATTCATGCATTCATTCATGCATACATGCATTCATGCATTATCACAATGCATGGATTCATGCTGATACATGTACAGTTATCATAGGTAATCCTCAAAGTGTCTCAACCCTGAAGTTTGGTTGGAGAAGAGAAAAAGGTTGACTAGTTAAGTTTATTATGGAAAGCTCATCATAGCCTGCTAGAATGGAAGACATTGACAAGTTGGTTAATGAAAGGGTGAATGAGTACATTTAGAATAATCTGGGCACTGTATGCTGCTAAGGAAACTAAAACACCTTCTTATAGGGTAGTACCTCCTCCTCCACATCAAGGAGAGGTTACGGAAGAAGTGGTTATTGTGGTTGATGGTCCACCATTGACTAAGGATCAGATTAAGGCTTATGAGGCTTGGAAGACACAGTCTAAAGGAAAAGCACTAGTTGTAGCTAATCCAGTTGTTGAAGAAAAGAAAGCAATGATGAAAGAATATGCTCATATTACTATACAACTTCAAAAGTTGCAAAGTCAAGTGAAGCAGGCATCCACAAGTTTTGACATTGATGAGTTATGTGCATTTGGGAATCTTAATCTCCCACCCAAGTTCAAGATGCCTGGAGTGACTAAGTTTTCTGGCATTGGTGATCCGAAGTTGCATCTTCAGCATTATAAAGCTATGATGTCCACTATTCCAGGATTAACAGATGATTAGATATGGGGTTTATTTTCATTCTCTTTACAAGGTTCAACTATTACATTGTACCTTCGACTTAATAATATTGCAAAAGAAAATTGGAAGGAAGTTGTGAACCAATTTCTTAAATAGTATTCTTACAACACTCAAATTGAAGTCTCTTCACTGGATCTACAAATTTTGACTCAAAGGCCGAATGAATCTTTTGCTTATTACATCACAAGGTTTAGAGAGAAAGTTGCTTGTATAAGAAACAAACTATATGAGATTGATCAAGTCATAATTGCATGGGAAAATGCTCAAGACTTTATCAGACAGGAAATCGGGGTTATGAGGATGAAAACATTTGCAGATTTGTTTTATGTTGGGGTTCAAGCTGCGAGAATTACTATATTCAGAAAACCCACACAAGTTCAGAAGAAGGGAACTCAATCTTCATTTACTCTGAAAGAAGTTGCTGTTACATCTTCTCATGTGTTAGCAAATATAAGGCTGAGACAATTTTCCAAGTTTCTCCTGCCATTATCTAAAGTGTTTGAAAGATTATGCAAGAGTGGAATGATGAAGCCATTAAAACCAAGGTCTTTACCAAATACTCTTTCACCTAACCACAACCCAAAAGAATTCTGGAAGTACCATCAGTACGTGGGACATAACATTGATAATTATTTCGAGCTTAGACATACAATTCAAGACCTTATTGATCAAGGTAAGATTTAGAATCTAGAACATGCTAAGCCTGCACAAGAGGTTAAGAAGGTCACGGTCATTGAAGAAGAATGTATCAATGAAGAATTTCTGATGAAACATTTTGAGTTGGTCAATAACAAAAAAAGGGCTAGGGAAGAGGAAGATTATCAGAATTTTGATCAGGCAAGTCCTGAATTTGATTATGTTAGTGCTTATAATCCGCTAGTAATCGAAGTTCCATTTGAAGAAGTAGTGCCACCAGACTAGGCTTTTATGGAACAATTAAGTTATCAACAGGTGTGGAACACTCTAGGTGAACTGACAGGAAATTTTGATTATTTAGTGAAGCACTCTAAGCCAACATTTGCAGATATTCCGTTTGACTCAATCATTCCAAGTGGATGGGGTGAGGAATTCGATGACAATGAAGAGATGAATTATTATGCTAATTCTATGGATGATCATGTTTTCTGGGACGGATAACATTATGGCAATATACCTCTAAACTTCTAGGAACTTATGGAAGGAGAAGATTCCACTAATGAAGATAATTTGCAGTTGGACTTTGCTGACTAGTGGGAATTGTCAAGTGATGATGAAATGGATGTGAGTTATGTCAGTAGAAGCGGGAAGTACTATCCAGATCCTCCAATACCACTAAAGGATTGGTCACCAATGCCAGATAAAGGAAAACAGAAAGTATTTGAAGAAGAAAAATAGGATACTATTTTGAAGTAATTGAAGTAGACAAAAGCCAATGCTAGTGTGTGGGATTTACTGGTTGCATCAAAGAAGCACAGGGATGCCATGTATGAAGCTCTTGAGAACTTGCTAATTTCTACAGAATCTGCTCCTAAAGAATTGGTTATGTTAGTGGGTTTCAAAGGTAGTGCAGAGATTTCTTTTTCAGACAAAGACTTGACATATTTGGGAAGGAAACACAACAAAGCTTTGTATATCCAGGCTGAAGTGAAAGGTTTTGTGGTCCCAAGTGTTATGATTGATGATGGATCAGCAATTAATGTTTGTCCTTTTAAGGTTTTGGAAAAGCTGACTATGACAAAAGAAGATCTTACAAAGTCTGATATGGTGATTAAAGCCTATGACAAGTCCAAGAGAGCTGTGGAAGGTACTTTCAAGACAGTTGTGAAAATTAAGCCAATTGAGACTGTGGTTGAGTTTATTATGCTTGATATCCCAATCAGATATAGGTTACTTTTGGGACAACCTTGGTTCCATCCTTTAGGAGGAGTTCCTTCGACTCTCCACCAGAATATCAAATTCCCTTATGAAGGAGGTATGATTGCTATTGAAGCTGAATCTGAAGATGGCTGTTCTGTGGTTTATTCTAATATGAGTCCACCTGGATTTCAAGTAGTCTCTATTTCTCATGATCTAAGAGACTCAAAGAAGGCCAAACTGCGGTTCTAGATGCTGTAGCTACTATGGACACTAGGATTAAGCTTGCACCACTTACTACTATTAGTGTTGAGGACTTTATTTTGAATAATGTTAAACCTGTAGTATGTTTAGAAAAGGATGTTTTTGATGCTGACTATGTAATTGCTTATAATGCTTTCTTCTCTAAGTTTAATACAATAACCTCTGATTTTGTTTACTTGTTTGATGTTTATTCTAATGACAATGTGCATACACTTGATCATATCATGAACATTTTACACTTAAATTCTATTCATACTGAACCATTTAATATAAGTGGTATTGAATCGCCCAAAGAACTCCAATTGGAAATTAGTCTTTCTTTTGAAGAACAAAGTTAGCTTGAGAGAATAATAAAAAAAATGGAAAATAGTCTTTGCTTGGAGCTATGACGACATGCCATGAATAGATCGTGAAGTGGCTGAACATTTTGTTCCAATTGATCCTAAAATAAGGCCAATAAAGTAGAAATTTAGGCATCTAAGACCAGAATGGGCTCAAAAGATAAAAGAATAAGTCAATAAGTAGATAGAGGCTGGATTTTTAGAAGAAGTTGATTATCTAGAGTGGTTAGCCAATATTGTCCCTGTCCCGAAAAAGGATGGAAAAGTTAGAATGTGTGTTGATTACAGAGATTTGAACAGGGCAACTCCGAAGGATGATTTTCCATTGCCTCATATAGATGTTTTAATAGACTCCACTGCTGGTAAAAAGTATTACACTTATGTAGATGGGATGGTAGGATTTAATCAAATAATGATGGTTGTCGCAGATGAGGTTAAAATTGCTTTTATCACAAAATAGGGCACCGTTTGTTAAAAAATGCTTGTGCAACATATCAGAGAGCTATGACAAAGGTTTTCAGGGATATGATTCATAAAGAAATGGAAGTGTATGTCGATGATATGGTTGTTAGATTAGAAATTTTTGAAGAACATTGCAGAGATCTAGAAAAATTTATGGAAAGGTTAACAAAGTTCAATACGATACTCAACCCGAAAAAAGTGTGTTTTTGCAGTATCTTCATGCAAGCTATTGGGATATTTGGTTAGTTCAAAAGGCATAGAGATTGATACAGATAAGATCAAGGAAATTCAAGAAATGCTAGTTCCTAAAAAAGAAACAAAATAAGATCTTTTTTAGGTCAACTTCAGTACATTAGCAGATTTATATCTAAAATATCTTCGATATGTGAGCCAATATTTAGATTGTTGTGAAAGGATAAGGCCACAGTTTGGAATGAATAGTGTTAGATTACATTTGAAAAGGTTAAGCAGTATTTGTTGAATCCTTCGGTACTCAGGACACCACGACCAGGGAATATACTTATCTTGTATCTATGTGTTGAAGAATCTGCAGTAGGGGCAATGCTAACTCAAGCATATGATAGCAGAATAGAATTTACAATTTATTACTTGAGCAAGAAGTTGCTTCCTTGTGAAGAGAAATATAAGATCATTGAGAAGATTTGTTTGGCTATGGTATAGGCAACAAGAAAACTTTGACACTATTTTCAGTCTTCAAAAGTGCAAGTTATTTCAAAGATGGATCCAATGAAATATTTGTATGCTATGCCTTCATTGGTTGGTAAGCTCAGTAGATGGTTGATTATGCTCTTTAAATTTGATATCAAATACTTGACAAAGAAAGTAATCAAAGGAAGAGCAGTTGGTGAATTTCTAGCTCAACAACCGATTGAGGATAATTAGGAGGTTGACATTTCTTTTCCATATGAAGAAATTGGCTTGATTGAAGTACAAGGTTGGAACATGTATTTTGATAGTGCAATGAATCAAAAAGGAGCAGGAATTAGGGTAATCCCAGTTTCACCAATTGGATATTGGATTCCAAAGCGAAACGATTGGATTTCTCAATAACTAATAATATCTCAGAGTATGAAGCTTGCATCTGTGATTTGAAAGCTCTTATTGCAATGGGAATCAAAAGAGTTGAAGTGTTGGGTGACTCAAAGCTGGTTATCTCACATGTCAACAAGGAATGGGAAGTTAGAGAAGAAAAATTCAAACCTTATTTGGATTACATTAAGAATCTTAAGAAATAATTTGATGAACTGGTGTTTGTCCATCTAACAAGAAAGAATAATCAAGTTGCTGATGCTTTAGCAACTTTGGCTTCTAATTGGGATAATCCAAAAGGTTTAGTAGTGAGACCAGTAATCTTGATGAAGGCCAGACTTCCATATTTTGAAAATACTTAAGTCCTAGCTGTGGAAGAAGAAAAGAAGCCATAGTATTCAGACATTTTGAGACTAATGGAGTATGGTGAATTTCCAGAAAATGCCAATAAGAAAAATAGAATGTTGTTGAGATCCCTTACAAAAAGATTTTTGATTTTCAATAGGGTTTTGTACAAAAGGGATAAAGCTTTACATCTCATATGTGTTTCAGAAAAAGAAGTAGAACCTTACATGAATGATAAAGAGTTGGCAAGAAAAATCATGAGACAGGGATACTATTGGTTAACAATGAAGCATGATTATATTTAATTTTTTATAAGTTGTCCCAAATGCCAAATGCATAGAAATGTTTCTCACATTCCACCTTAAATGCTCCTGACCTTAACTTTTCCGTGGCCATTTTCAGCATGGGGAATGCACATAATGGGAAAGATTACTCCACTAACATCTAATGGGCATAAGTTTATAGTTGTGGCAGTTGAGTATTTCTCAAAATGGGTCAAAACTGAGTCCTTCAAAAAGCTGAGGGCAAAGCAGATGACTAGATTCATTAAAAAGAACTTAATTTGCAAATATGTTGTACCTCATCACATTGTAACTGATAATGGTATGCAATTTCAAGCAGAAGTATGGGATTTGTTACAAAGATATGGGATTGAACATCATAAGTCATCTCCGTATCGACCTCAAGCTAATGGCACAGTTGAAGTAGCTGATAAGAGCATAAAATAGATTCTCAGTAATACTATCAAAACTTACAGAGATTGGTAAGACCAGTTGCCATATGCTTTATGGGGATACAGACCTACAACTAGAACTGCTACAGGTGCAATGCCTTATTCATTGGTGTATGGAATGGAAGTAGTATTGCCAGTATAGATTGAATTACAGTCATTGAGAGTGGTTTTGGAGGCAAAAATTCCAGAAGCAGAATGGGCCAAATCCAAATATGAAGAATTAACTCTGTTAGATGAAAAAAGACTTAGAGTAGCATTCAATATGCAACTTTATCAGAGAAGAATTGCTCAGGATTTTAACAAGAAAGTCAAAGTCAGTAAGATTCGGGAAGGTGATTTGGTTCTGAAACAAGCTAGATCAGTTCCATTTGATCCTAAAGGGAAATTCAAGCTGAATTGGGAAGCCCTTATCTTGTCAAGAAAATACTCTAAAAAGGTGCAGTCAGATTGTCAGATCTTGAGGGGAATGAATTCTCAAAACCTATGAATTAGGATAGATTTAAGAAGTTCTATGTCTAGTCTTCAAGCAGAGAACTAAATAAAAAATGAATAAAAAATAAAAATTCTCGCTAAGTTGAAAACCCGAAAGGGCAGCTTAGACAAAAGTTAGAGGTTCCCACTAAGTCGAAAACCCAAAGAAGGGCGGCTTAGGAATAAATTAAGGGAACATAAAAGAAATGAATAATACTCGCTAAGATGAAAACCCGAAAAGGGCATCTTAGGCAAAAGTATAGGATATTTGAGAGTAACGTTAGCTAAAAAACTCAAAAGAGCTAGTTAACGTCATTAGAAATTCTTTTTGCCAATTGAATCGATCTTTGAGCAATTCTATATCATTTATCCCTTTTATTGTTAAAAATGGGTACATTTAAGTTGATAATGCTTGGGTGTATACATTCTTGTCATTAGTTTATGCATTTAAATGTGTGTGAAAAATCATGTTGTTTGTTTTACAAGCAATAAACTTGATTTAACATTTTCTTATACCATTTCTTATTGAAAGCCAAAATTTATTGCATTGTATAGTTCATATAATAAAATCTTGCATTCTAAATAAGAAGTTTTCTAAAGCTTCAAGCTAAGCCTATCCCCTAGAACTACCTTCACCACTTCCACTTGCTTCATTATGACCTTTTAACCAATTCTTATACTCTTGAGTGGTTGAGAAGTCTTGATTTCTATGAGTGTGGTGTAGCATGACTCTTCTAGGCCATGACTGAGTGATTGCTTCAATGAAAGACTTGGTGAGTGCACCAATATTGGGGAGATGAGGCATATAAGTATGATATTATTTCTATTCTTATTGTCTTGCAATCCTTTAAGGATGATAGAAAGACTATTGCCTCAATCCAGCAAGAGCTATATAAGTGTGAAAACTCCTTGAACACACATCAGAGAAATTCCATCAAGGGCAAACCCATTGAACATCCTTCCCACCAAAACCATGCATCCAAACCACCCATTCTTCTTTCTTGTTAAACCTCACCAAAATTCTCCTTCTCAAGAAGTGATTAGGCCTATAATTGCTTGTAAGATCAAAGGGCATCACTACCTTCAACTTCTCCATAAGCCAAACCTATAAAACACAAACACAAGACTGCATTAGAATAACAAAGTGCAAAACTGACCATCTATGGTGGACAACTGGCTGTTGCTGTATGAAAACCGGTTGTTTAAGCCTCCCAGACAGGTTATTCAAGAAGTAAAACTGGTTGTTTAGGCTTGAAAAATGGTTGTTCATCTCTGATGCACAAAAAAATCAACCCCTGCAAAACCAACACACTTCCACCAAACCGAGAATTCTTATTGACCTTAACCTTGTCCAAACCATTCAAAGTCTTTGCTAAAACCACCAAAGCAACCAATTTTTGTGTCAAATTCATCTCAACATCAATTTGACTCAAAATAGACAACACTCTCCCATCCATAAACCCTAATGTGCTCTTGTCACATTTAAGGAGATAATAGCCAAGAAAGATGCTCCCGATGATAGGAATTAGATTGCAAGCACCAGGATTAGATTAAAGATGATGGATTAAGCCACAAAAAGAGATGAGAGAACTTGAAACAATACAACCATTAGCTTCACTCTTGCTCATGCCAAAGAGATGATTCATGGCAAGTACAACCACCAGATCTAGATCTGGAATGGCCATTTCTTGTTGAGAAGATACCTTGATACCGAAAATTACTGAGAATTCTTCCAAAGTGGGGGATAGCTCCATTTCCCTAAACCTAAACATATGAAGAGTGGGATCTCAAAAGGTGAGAGCACTATAAAGAAAGTTGTAGTCAAGCTTTAAATTCAAGAAAAACTTGAGATAATGGAGGTTGTATCTCTTAAGTTGTAACTAATCTTCATTTGTGAGGGTGTTGATGAAGCTTTGAACATGAGACTTGGTATTCTTAATGCTCATTGTTGCTAGAAAATGAGTGAACCTGAAATGTAGAGAATGTTAGGGGGTAAGGAGATGGATGCCTTTTACTTGACAATAGGGATGTATTTATAGTCAAAATGAAACCCTAGGGTTACCTTCTACCTGTTGGGTAAAACTTCATTGTTCTTTGGTCAATAATTAATGTGGGGGACCAATGTGGTGGACCAAAAGATAAGGTTCAACTTTATTAATTGAATGGAGATAGTGTGGGGACCACAAGATAACTAGGATCTTATCCATACCCTTATCTCTACCAAGGACCAAATTGCAACATTTTGCAAAACTTTTATTCATTCCCTTAACCCCTTAGTTTACCTAAAATTCTTGTTCATAACCCTTTACCTTTTCTTCTAAATCATATTTATGGTTTTGTTATTAAATTTTTGAGAAAAATTTATCGTCTCAAAGATAAATTGATAACAAATTTAACATGTTTCTCTTAATATATCTTGCAAGTGCAACATGTTCATAATAACATTCTCAAGCATTATAAGTATGAGTAGTGCAAGTAAGATAACACGTCCATAACTAGTGATCAACATCCTGGAATCTCAACAAGGGCATAAGAGATGTAAAATTCTTGGATACATGTGGGATAAATAGGATACAAACAGAACATATAAGGAGTCTATCTAGTACTACGACTCCTAGATAATTGCTTCCTCAGATCTCGGATCTCTTTCTCATAATCAGTCATCCATTGTTTCATCCGCCTATTCTTAGAAAGGAGCTCATGCAGTTGAGACACAATGGGAATTAAAGTTTGCAGTTGCATTCATAATCACACATGCATTTATTTGTTCATACATACATACATTTATATTTGCTTAATCATATTCATAAACGCATTAATAAGCATATTCATGTGTGTATTCATATTCATACTTACTAATGCTTTCTTGTTGACCTTTAAAACAAGATTCTTTGCACTGTATAATTCCCTCATCAATTTTTCCACTGATGACCTTTTAACATGCATTAAATATGATCATTATTATTCTTTTATTCACCACTAACACAATTTCAAGATGAAGTTTCAGGTATCTTACATGAGTGGTCTCAGCAGGTGTAAATGCAATAGGATGACAATGTAAAGTGGGAAGTTGCTCATGAATCTTTGCCTCATGAACAAAATCAAGACTGGAAACTCTAAATTCACTTCTCGAGTGAAATCCCCAAGAATGACATCAATACTATATTGGCAAAATGCAGCCTCTCCCTGAGCACTAGACTCTGCATGACCTATCTTGCGGATCTATAAACTTGAATAAAAAATAGATACAAAAGACAACATAGAATGATGATAATAAAATAATACCTCAGAGGTAGTGGAATGAATCTCAAAAGGTATAGCACTCGGACTAACTGGGTATACACTGTTAGGCACAATACGTAACATTATGGGTATGAATGAAACAAGTGTAAGCATGCTCCTTAAAAGGCTCTAAGAACATCTCACAAGGAAAGCCTGCCAATGAAAGCTCCAAATCTCTACTACATACTGTCTTAGCAGAAGTCATGGTAGATGGTGGAAGGCGAGGTACACGCCAATTATCAAGACCAACCCACCAACGCCAAACACGCTCACTGAGGAACCAACTCCTGCAGAAAGGACCCTCAAGCAGAACTCGTCTTATTCGCAAAGCACCAACAAATCCAAGTGTGCTAATATCAACTCCAAATGGATCATGATATAGATGTCAAATAAAGGTAAAGTTAAATAAGTGAAGATAAGAATACTAATTAAGTTTTCTTTTCTTTATAGGAACTTACATCATGAAAGCTCAAATTGTTCAAACGGCTCCCATATCGGGACAGATCCTTAGAGGTCCTTGTACAAGCATTCAGATACCAAGTTCCTCAAGGAATTTTAGGGACATCATCATCCTCATAATTCATTTATGGTAGAGGAAAGATGCCATACTCATATCCTCATATCTGTCCAAAGTGAAAAATGGAAAGTTAGACATGTCAATGAAGAATCAGAAAAAAAGCAAAGTGGTAAGAAGAATAAAGGTTTTACCTCTAGAACTCTCTAGAGACCACTAAGATGGCTATGACCCTTACAAACCTTGTCCAAGTAACCATAAAGATGAGTAAGAGAAGCACCACCCCAGTTATAGCTTATAATCGCATCCAAGTCGCGCAAGATAGGCAAAAAGCATAAATCCACATTACTCTCAGTGTTGTAAAAGACACTTGAACCAAGAAGAAAGAGTAGAAAGCACTGGGCAAGCTGGTCAACTTCAACAACATTAGAGGGTGTCTAGTCCTGACAGATATCCTAAATCCTTAAGTACCTAAGCACTACTCCACCTTGATAATCAAGTGAAGCAAAAGGATGACCTAATAGTTGTGTGATATATCTCTTGCTCTCACCATCCAGATGAGGAGAATACAAGCAATAGTAAAAAGGTACTTGTACCCCAGTAAATGGCAAACTAGTGATCAAGTGGAAGTTGATTGGATCGATAGTGATCTCCCCAAAATTTAAATGAAAAGTGTGCTTGGTGTTTTTCCACCTCTCAATTATTGCTCGAAGTCAACCAAGTTACCAGTCTAGTGAGGTTTATATGGGAGGATGGATAGGAAGTCATCAAATCCTATCACTATGATACAAGCTCAAACTGAAATTGGAAGTTCTTTATACTAAGAGCGTGCTAATCCAAGGTTTCCATCACTTCTTACCAGTCCAGCTTTATCTATCTGCAAAATCAAAACACCTGAAATTCAAACCCTAGCCAATCACCACACAAAAAGACCCAAAATTCATCAAAAATTGATGAACAACCAGTTTTGAGTGATGAACAACCGGTTTGGTTGTTCATCAGGAAACTCGGCTATTCATGTTCACAAACAGGCCAAAAACATAGCCAAAATCGGCTATTGAGGGAGCAAAACCAATTGTTCATGTGCCAAAACTGGTTGTTCATCTTCACCAAAACACACAAAAATCCTACCTAAACACATCCAAAATATCAAACCTAGCCTAAGTAATGATCCTAAGTGTACGGGAACTTGAAATTTCAAAGAAATTGTAAGGAAACTAAATGGATGTGAGCAAATATGATGGGAAAAATCATGGAGTAATGGAGGAGCCTCTCTTAGAAGCAATTTGATGGTTGGAACTTGTAATCCTCCTCGTTTCCTAGTCAAAGGATACACTGATTTTTATCTGAATGCAGCTAGAGTTATCCGTTGTGCCATCTGAGGTTTCAAAGGATTTTTAGAGAGTTTTTAGATGAAGTTTTATCAATATAATGGATAAGACGTGGATATGTTGATATAAATAAAAGATGGAAGCTGAAATTATAAAAAAGCCACTAAAAGTGCAAAAAGGCTCCTAACTAAGCAAAATCTCACAGGCAAGTAACTTCTTCCTTTTTATTACATGTTTGCATCATATTTCTACATATTTACTCAAAATAAACCTTCCCAGTGGGTTTTCTTTCAAAATTGCAGTAAGATTATAGACTATTTTCAGTTGTCTTTTTGGATTATCAAAAGTTTCACAAATTCAAATTTTCAATGTTTGTTTTCAAAAATAAAATTCCCTAGTGGATTTTCTTTCAAAAAAATTACAGTCATACCTCAAAATTACAGTCATTTTTCAAATTACAATATGTTTTTAGCAATCTTTTTCAGTTTATAAAAAATTTCAAAAATCCAAATCCCTAATTTTTTTTTCAAAATTAAAATGCCAAATCATCAAATTCAGATTCTGATGAGTTTGTATTTGAGATTTTAACTAATTCATTTTAATTATAGGAGTTTGCGGACTCAATCCTGTCTGAAGCCTAGCAAAGGCTAGACTACAATCTCAATCCTGTCTAAAGCCTAGCGAAGGCTAAACAACAATCTTAATCCTGTTTGAAGCCCAGCGAAGGCTAAACAACAATCTTAATCCTATCTAAAGTCTAGCGAATGCTAAATGACAATTTCAACCCCATCTGAAGCCCAATGTAGGCTAACAATAATTTCAATCATGTCTGAAGCCCAATGAAGGCTAAATGACAATCTCAATCCTGTCTAAAGCTCAACGAAGGCTAAACAACAATCTCAATCCTGTCTAAAGCCCAGCGAAGGCTAAACGACATTCCCAATCCTGTCTGAAGCCCAACGAAGGCTAAATGACAATCTCAATCTTGTCTGAAGCCTAGTGAAGGCTAAATGGCAATTTTAACCCCGTCTGAAGCCTAGTGTAGGCTAACAACAATTTCAATCCTGTTTAAAGCCTAGTGTAGGCTAATGACAATTTCAATCCTATCTGAAGCCTAGTATAGGCTAATGACAATTTCAATCCTGTCTGAAGCCCAGTGTAGGCTAATGAAAATTTCAACCCCATCAGAAGCCCAACGAAGGCTAAATGACAATTTCAATCATGTCTGAAGCCCGGCGTAGGCTAACGATAATT
Organism: Mallotus repandus; assembly: GCA_949671775.1. Lineage (NCBI taxonomy): Eukaryota > Viridiplantae > Streptophyta > Magnoliopsida > Malpighiales > Euphorbiaceae > Mallotus > Mallotus repandus. The sequence continues at coordinate 3,628 of CATIWM010015513.1, read as the reverse complement.
TCATTTCAATTATAGGAGTCATCACGACTCATGTTCTTTGCGAACAATTCATAAAGGTCTTTTGAGTCACATTCTTTGTGAACAACTCATGAGTCTACAAACTTATTTTCATTTCAATTTTAAATTATAGTACTAACTTGTGTTTTCAAGTTTGAGTTCACAGGAAGCAGCGAAAAATGACCAGCAGAAAAGAACTCAAGTATGATCTCTGAACTCTAGAGTTTGTTTTATGCTTTTTCAGAATTTCTGTGCGATGACCATGATATAAAAATCACATCTCTTTTATCACATGTTTTGGTAAGAACACACAATTTCCTCTAAAGTAAGGAGCAAACTATTAGGGTCGTTTTTCAAAACCCTAATAGCCGATGATGAAAAAGCTAAAATGTCCTATCAAACAATCAATTTGATGAAGAGAATTGAAATTTGAACCATTTCAAAATCCACCAAACTACTAAAACCTTACCCGATCACTAATCATACCATTTCAAGACCTAACCAAATCCCGATAAAACCTTAACTCAACCATTTTGGTATTGAGAAAGAGGTTTGAGAAGAATAATCAAAGAGAAGTTCACTCGAGTCGTGTCTTCTGAACCAAAAAGTATAGTCCTATGTAAGGCCTATTTACAGTCTATATTCTGTAGTTTTCAGTCTAGTTTTGATTCTTGAAGCTTCAGTTTAACCTCTGGAAGCCCCAAGAGCAAAAGTCAAATTTTGGTCAACGAAACTTTTCAATGGTCAAACTGAGGTCCCATAGTTGAATTTTAGTTTGAAATTATCTTCTAGAATTCTAGTATGTCAGTGGGCCCCATTCGGCAAAAAGACAAAATTTTGACCTCCGATGGTTAGAACAGGTCCTGCAACTGTCTGCCTCTCCTTCTCCTTATCCAAAAAGGACACTTGTGAAAAAAGGTGCTTTCCAAGTTTAGAATATTCCAAATTTGGAATATACTGGGACAAATGTCACCATATGAAAGGGAGAGTATATACTATGACCTAATAACCTTGAATATTCAAGAGAATTTACAATAAAAGCCACTATCTTAAGTTGCCTATAAATAGAAGGTTTGAGGAAAGCTTTGAAAAAAGGGAACTTTTGGGAGGAGAGAGCTTTTGGGAAGAGAGAGAACCACTTCCATTACTAAAAATCCCAGCACCAAAAAAAATCACCAAATAATTCTCTCCAAAAAGCCATTAGAAATTAGGGAAAATTTAGGAAAATAAGGGGAAATTATGCCAAAATTCCTCTAGACCTAATTTCTCTTTATTTTCTTCTCAAATCACTCTCAATAATACCAAAATCAATCACCAAAATCCAAAACCAAGGTCCTGCAAATCAATTCCACACAAATCATAATCAAATTCAAACCGAAACCCACTTTTAAACACCGTTTTCCCCTTTTGTTCAATCTCAGTTCTCTACAATCAATTGGTGTTTCTTGGTGAGTTCTTGCCCAAATTCTGAGGCTAGACACTTTCTAAAACATCATTCTCATTAATTCTCATCTTATTTCTGGGGTTTGGGGAATTAAAATCAAGTTTTGAAGGCAAGGAGTGCAAAATCGTGTTGCTCAAACATGAACAACTGGTTTTGGCCTATGAACAACCAAACCAACTATTCATAGCCCAAAATCGGTTGTTAGCTCTTCCAAACTGGTTGTTAAAGCCTTTAAAACTGACTAGTCAGGCTCCAAAATCAGCTATCCAAGCTCCAAGTCCAGTTGATCACTCCTCTGCACTCCAAATGACTCCAATGTTGGTTTTTAGGGTTCCGGAGGGTATATACTTGCTTGAGCTTGATTCTAACCCTCCCCTAAGATGCTAGGATGATGAAAATTAAGTATTTAAACCAATTTTTCTATTTTTAAATGATTTTACTATTATTTTCATTTTGTTTCCCAAAACTTCTTTTTAAGTACTTTTAATTGTCATTCATAACTTTGCTTTGATTTAATGATTGTCATTGTGTTTGTCAGTGTTTATGTGGCTTATAATTGAATATTTTGATAATTAAATTTATGATTTGTGGTTTATTTTGGTATGTATCCTTCATTAAAGTCTTATTTAGTGTCTCATGCATGCTTGTTGCATGATTATGCTTGATCATGCTTTATTGGCCTTTAATTGTTGCTGTGATGTTACTGAGATATAAATATGCATACTTTATGTTTTAATTTGTGATTTTTACTATTTTTGGATCATTTTGGTTATATTTTCCATCTTAGATCATTATTTGTGCAGTTTGTGAACTTTGTGTTAATTTGAGAGCATTAATGCCCATAACTTATACTCTTGATGATTATTGCTGTCAATTTGATACAAGTGCTTCATCTATGTGTTTTTATTTCAATTATTGTGTCTTATGAGTCTTTATTTTCATATTTCATACTTTGATTAAGTCTATCTTATGTTTATATTGGGTTTATGTGTTATGAATAAGTTTTAAATACCATTTTGGTCTTGTTTAGTGTCTCTAACCTAATGTAAGCTATGTTTCTTATCATTTTTATGCCTATTTCACATTTTAATCTTTTGTCTCTACTAACCTATTCTCTACTCTTATATATACTATACTATTCTCTACTTCTCTCTTAATTTCCTTTGCATTATTGGATGCTCATGCATTCATGTACCTTTATGCATATCACTTGCTTGATGCATATCACTATCATGCGTGCACTCATTTTTAGATCTTCTAGATGCATACTTGCATGCTACTCGGCTTGCATCACTTGCACTCTTGCATGCTTCCCAAATTTGCATCACTTTGTATGCTTCTTGAATTTGCATCATGCATCATCCTTTGCATGCCCCCCAAATTTATTTAATGCTTGTGTGAGCATGCATTGCATTAGCTTCATCCATTGCATTATATATACCTCATGTTATCAATTTTAAGATCTCAATCTCAAGTTACTAACTTCTACTAACTTATTTCTAACTTTTATTTTCATTTGTTATTTTGATTATCAATTTATATTATATATTGTTGTGATATATCAATTATCATCATCATCTCAATCTCTTCACTCGACTCCCATTTCTTTTCATTTTTATGTCTTATTAATGCCTTTGTTATTTGTATATTTCATCACTTATAATTTCTACTCCTTCCCCTTCTTTATTTATTTGTTTAATTTGTAATTTTATTATTACATGTTCTTATTAATATTGTTTATGCTTTATTTCTTGCTTATTATGTCAAATTTTCCTTTTTGTATTATGCTTTATTTGGTATCATATACCAAACATAAACCAGAAAAAAACTAAAAATAAACCAAAGCTGTTTTTATTCTTTTAATGGGTAATTAATCTTTTATGGTTAGTAAAATGATATTTTTTGCACATATTTTTCAATAAATAAATTCTCTTTCATTTTCTCATTTCTTAAATTTAAAAATGAGATTTCCTCTAATAATAAAAATTTATCATTTTTCATGGTAAGTTTAATTTTTACTTTCTTTGCAATAAAATTGACATGTTTTTATGTTTTTGGTTGTGTTCCTTTGTTGATTACAAACATCATTCAAATGTAAAGATATGGATCACAATTTCCTTTTTTTTATTAGTTTTTCTAAATAAAATGGTTTAATTATATGAGCAATAATTCATAATGTGGGAATGT